>BQKN01000200.1:235031-252151 GCA_022839385.1 Asparagus kiusianus
ATTCAAAAGAAATAGTCTTTTTATAAGACCTCTTTTACACAACAAAATGAAAGTTATAACTTTTTAGAAACAAACGCAGGATCGTTGTTTGGATCGCTGCTTGCGTGGGATCTTTGCCTGTGCCGGGGGTGCGTTAGCCCGTGGACCACCGATTCACAGATTCTAATTGAATCGTGAAGGTTTTGTGGATTCTTCCTTCGTTTATCGAAGTAAGAATTTAAAGCGAATATCTTATTGATGTAAGATATTCACTCTTCTAAAGATCAAGTCAGAGCTAGATCTCTAGGAATCGCCCAAAGCTTCTTGAGGATGTTTGTAAGAAATGAAGACTCTCTCTCTTGCTCAAATTCACCAAAAGCTTAAGTCTCTCTGCCCCAATCCGCCCTCTCCGATCAGCCCCCTTGGATGCTCTCTCATCAGCCCCCTTTTGTAACCGCCGTCCCACTACTTAAGTACCATCTTTTTATGAGGTTAGTGGGCATGATTTTCGCTTGTAACTGCTTCCCCCACGTTCATAAGTGACCCCCAGCAGTTAATAAGCCATGTGGGCTGCACAAAACTCGAGAAAACTGTCAAAAATAACGTGTTCAGCTTCCCAGTGGCCGCGACAGTACGTGGTGTCGCGCATTGCCGCGGCAGTTACCACTGCCACGCACCTCTCGAGTATTTTGGCTCTAACTTCCTCGTCCGATGTCGGAATGAGGTGATCCAAGATGCGTTGGAAAGCTGACGAAGAGATCTACAACTTTTTTCTTTTGAGCTTCTTCAGATTTGGATCATATCATGGCTTAAATGTGCAATATATTACCGCGGCAGTATACACTGCCGCGCACCTCCGATGCAGTTTGCGACCTCTCGGGTATTTTGGCTCTAACTTCCTCGTCCGATGTCGGAATGAGGTGATCTAAGATGCGTTGAAAAGCTATCGAAGAGCTCTACAACTTCCCATTGGTGCTTCACTATGTTTATTTGCGCGACACCTTGTACTGTCGCGCTGTTGCCGCGGCAGTGTACACTACCGCGCACCTTCGATGTAGTTTGCGACCTCTCGGGTATTTTGGCTCTAACTTTCTCGTCCGATGTCGGAATGAGGTGATCCAAGATGTGTTGTAAAGCTATCGAAGAGATCTACAAATTCCCATAGGAATATCACTCTGTTTGTGTGTACAACACCTTCCACTACCGCGCAAATGCGCGTCAGTGTTTCTTGTCGTGGGTGTTCATATTGTTCTTCTATGTTGTTTCGAGTGGTGTTTGGACGTCTGTAAGCATATTTTTTGACGCCTACAGATACCCCCTCCAAAGTATCTCAGACTCAGCATTTTCGAAGAGGAGTCTGGGATACTTTGGATATGATAAGCTTTCCTTGCAATTTCTTCAGTGCTTTGTTGAGGAAGTTGCATAGAATGGTCTGCGAATAGCTTCAATTCTTGGCTTCTCTATCTCCTAGTCTATTCAGTACTTCGTAGAATAGCTAAGATTTCCCCGGTGCTGCGTTTATCGCGTGGCCGTTGTCGAAGCCTTGAATTAGAACCGTTGGGAGGTTCTAGGAGATGCAGTTTATACTCATATACTCATCGGAGTGTTCGGGAAATAGTTTAACCTCTTATACCCGTTGGGAGGTAACCAGGTTATTCTTAAGAATATTTTAAGTGATATTCTCCAGAAACTTCCTGTTGATGATAGGGAAACAGTTTAGACTCGTGTGCCTATTGGAGTATTCAGGTTATTCTTAAGAATATTCTGAGTGATATTCTCCAGAAACTTCCTGTTGAAATTAGGGGAGCAGTTTAGACTCGTATACCCATTGGAATATTTTGGTCTCTTTTTTGTTGGTAGAGATGAACCCAGAATTGGAGAGGAAGAATTTTATATTCTATCTCCTGGTCTCTTGGTAGAGATAAACCCGAAATCGGAGAGGAAGAATTTTATATTCTATCTCCTGGTCTCTTGTTTGTTGGTAGAGATGAACCCGAAATCAGAGAGGAAGAATTTTATATTCTATCTCCTGATCTAAAGGAAACTCAAAGTGGGATCTCCACTTAGAGAATCCGGACTGGTTTGAATAATCCTAACTGTCGTAAGGTTTGATTATTCAATTTGTGGACCTCTCGTTCCTGGAATGAATCGAGAGGGGATTTTGGTTGTGGTCCTAACTGTAGTAAGGTTTGACCAGGTGGGGGTTTTGAGATGATCTTAACTGTTTAAAGGTTTGATCACTCAATTTATGGACCTCTCGTTCATGGAATAAATCAAGAGGGGATTTTGGTTGTGGTCCTAACTGTTTAAAGGTTTGACCAAGTGGGAATTTGATACGATCCTAACTGTTTAAAGGTTTGATCGTTCAATTTGTGGACCTCTCGTTCGTGGAAGGAATCGAGAGGGAATTTTGGCTTTGGTCCTAACTGTTTAAAGGTTTGACCAAGTGGGAATTTGAGACTATCCTAACTGTTTAAAGGTTTGATCGTTCAATTTGTGGACCTCTCGTTCGTGGAAGGAATCGAGAGGGGATTTTGGCTTTGGTCCTAACTGTTTAAAGGTTTGAGCAAAATGGGGATTTGAGATGATCCTAACTGTTTAAAGGTTTGATCATTCAATTTGTGGACCTCTCGTTCGTGGAAGGAATCGAGAGGGGATTTTGGCTTTGGTCCTAACTGTTTAAAGGTTTGACCAAAATGGGGATTTGAGATGATCCTAACTGTTTAAAGGTTTGATCATTCAATTTGTGGACCTCTCGTTCATGGAAGGAATCGAGAGGGGATTTTGGTTGTGGTCCTAACTGTAGTAAGGTTTGACCAGGTAGGAATTTGATACGATCCTAACTGTTTAAAGGTTTGATCGTTCAATTTGTGGACCTCTCGTTCATGGAAAGAATCGAGAGGGGATTTTGGTTATGGTCCTAACTGTAGTAAGGTTTGACCATTCAATTTGTGGACCTCTCGTTCATGGAAGGAATCTAGAGGGGATTTTGGTTGTGGTCCTAACTATAGTAAGGTTTGACCAGGTAGGAATTTGATACGATCCTAACTGTTTAAAGGTTTGATCGTTCAATTTGTGGACCTCCCGCTCATTGAAGGAATCGAGAGGGGGTTTTGGCTTTGGTCCTAACTGTTTAAAGGTTTGACCAAATATGAGTTTTGTGAGGGAAGATTGATCTAAAGGAGTGATCGAATCTTATCTTAACAAAAGAGTATTCGGAAATCATCGTGGGGATGTAGTGTTTATCACTTTGTTTGTAATAATCGGGTTATCCCTAAGAATATTGTGTTTAACATTCTTCCGGGAACTTCCAGTTACATGAATTATCGACCCCCAGCTTTTCTTTGCAAAACTGGGTATAATGAGGAGTACGTCCTCATCAGTCGCATGTTCGGGTTATCCTTAAGAATATAAGATTCTCTAGGAACTTCCCGTTACATAAATCATCCAACCCCCAGCTTCCTTTGTGAGTCCAGGTTTAACCTTGTACTTAGTTGGATGACCGAGAAACAGTTTATACTCGTATACTTTTTGAAGTGAGGGGAAACAGTTTATACTCGTGCACCCACTGGAGTTAATGTCGTCTTTATTTGGCTTGTTTCGCCGTTATGACGTCAGAGTCAATTAAGGCTTGGATCTTGTTCTTGAGTCCAAAGCAAATCTCGGTGGGATGAAGAACCCTTCTGTGGTATGCACAGTAGTTTGGATCTGTGATCATCTTAGCCCCCTCCTGATCTTTGATAGGTGGCAGCTCGATCTTATCGTTAGCAATGAGGTATTTTAAGATGGTTGGAGCTTCATCATCTTCGAAAGAATACTCCTTTTGGAATTTCGGATTGAGAGTTGCATCCCCAGTGATTGTAGATATCGCCGGTTGATTTCTCTCAACTTTCTTTCTTTTAAGAAAGTGTTCAGCTTGTTCGCCCCGTATTTTTAACTCTCTCCAAGTGGTCGAAGGCATGACCCCCAGGACTTCCAGTACATCGATGGCAAGATTGTTATGGCATGTCTGTAGGATAAACTCCTCTGTGACAGGATCTCTGTAATTCATTGCCTTGTTACGAAAGCGTTTGATAAAATTATCGACCGACTCTCCGTCATTTTGCTTTTCATCCAAAAGGGTTCCGATTGACACTTCGGTGTCATCATCGAAGAAATTGCTGAGGAACAAACTTTCCATGTCATCCCAGCAGTTGATGCTCCCTGGTTTGAGACGTCGATACCAATCGAAGGCGGGTCCACGAAGGGTGCCAACGAATGACCGGACCATTAAAGCCTCGTTTCCAGATATCATGCCCAAATGAGACTTGAAATAGATCAAGTGCTGAGTAGGCGAGCTCTTTCCTTCAAATGGTGTGAAGTTAATTAGATTGAATTTTGTCGGGTATGGAATTGAATCCCATTCTCTTGGATAGGGACATGGAATACCCGTCTTCTTCACCTCTTGAGCCGTCATCAAAGTATTGACTTTGTTTTCAAGCTCTTTCATTCTCTCATCATCATCTTCATTCGAAGGACATCGAGGAGAATGAGTTTGATCACCCCCTGTAAGAGGCGCCATCGAACCACCTCCAATGTCATTGTTGGGAGAATCCGTTAAACCACCCCCAGCGTTATTTCTATTGGGAGGTGTATCAGCCAAGATGACTTCATCAACTTCTGGATCACTGTCGTCTATGACATTTTGAGCATGACGGCTGGATTCAGCTCGTTGGTTGGACTCAGGAGGTTGAGGTCGTTGAGCTAACAATTCTTTCATTTGTTGGATAGCCGACGCCATCTCTGTCTTCATTTCAGCTCTAATTTCTTCACGTTGTTTGGCTAGAGCTTCCTGAAGTATTTGAGCAAACTGATCAGCAGTGATTGTGAACACTTCTCTGATTTGTCCTGTGCTAGATATTGTATCATCCGAAGCGATTGCAGAACAAGTGTCTGAGAGCTCATCCTTCGAGGACATTCCTTCATGTATTCCCTTGTAGTCCCTACGTATGCTGACTCTTGACTGGAGTCGAGACATCCGTTGAGCAATACTTGAGTTGACTTTTCTTCTCGGTGAAAAGTCGGGATTTGATTCACTTGAATGCCGCTTAGATTTTCCTTTATCAGCCATGTTGATGGTGACTTCAGGGAATTCGTCATTTTGGACAGCTGATCTTCTCTTATGGAAATGTCTCGGTTTGGACTTCAACATTTTGGTGAAAAGTTTCGGGAACGCTGAGGTTCTTTGTGGGATGATTCCTCGTTTGAAACAGCCACATTCTGATAGTGCTGCTCCAATAAGACGTGCACAGGAACAACGAGAGCTTATTTCTCGAATAATTCTCTTTCGAGTTTTGTTCATACCCCCAGCTTGATAGTATGATTCATCGGTATGATTGCCGGAAAATCCTATCGTCTGTTGGTATGATCCCCCAGGTATAACGATGTCTTTTGACAAACACGTTTTCTTCTTGGGGTGTAAAGCCTTGTTGGCATCCTCAGGACAATTTATTGTTGCATTCGATTGATCCAAGGTCATGTCAGGAGTCACACGTTTAGAACCACCCCCTTGCTGGTGTGGAGTCTTAACGGGCTCCTGAGTTTTATTACAAGTCTCCAAGCGGGTGGAAATTAAAATTTTCCCAACTTGGAATTGCTTTGACTTGATAGTAGGATACTTACGACCCCTAGTATAATAATCTATTTGGGGTTCATTCACCGGACTCAAACGTTCTTTAACTGGAATTTTACCTCGATCATCAGGTAAAAGACCAAGGCGATCCACCATTGACAAGTCAGGACTGACCCATGGATTCACTGGTAACATATCAGAAGTGATTGCAGTAGATGAACCAGGAACGGATGTCAACAGAGTCGAAGGAATACTCTTGTGAAACTTCTTTTGGACGCGGCAATGATTGGTGTCGCGGTTGAACATTGTGCCGCGGCAACGGGGACTGTCGCGGTTGAAGGAGCCGCCGCGACAGTATAAGCTGTCGCGGTTGAAGGAAGCACCGCGGCAGTGAAGACTGCCGCGGTCAAAGGTTGTGTTCTGCAGATCCAATGTTCGTACGAGTTTGGATTTGGGGATCCATACTTTGCTAGTTTTTGGTGATTTTTTAGACACCATTCCCTCTTTCTCTTCTTGTCTTTGTTGCAAAAGAGCACGGGCATGAGCGGCATTTGCACGGCGCTTTCGTATACGTTCTTTGAGAGTTGAACGAACCCTTTTGACAAGAGTCCATTCATCCGTCGTTAGTTTAACAGAGACATGAGTAATTGTTTGTTGAGACAACTGAACCACTCGATGCCTCCTCGACTCTAGGTCCGCGTGATAACGAACCCCGTCGGTTTGTTCCAAGGCCTTAGCCATTTGGCAAGCGCGGCGTTGACGCTGTCTCTGACGAGCTCTTTTTGTCAGTGCCGGCAAATTTCGATTGAATGATTCCTCAATTGAGGAGAAATCACCGTGAGCAGAGCTTCCGGCTTTGAGGGTCGCCAGGATAATGTTGCGAGGGGAGGCCTCGACAACAATTGGGTGAGAGTCTTCACATTTAACCTTCTTTGGTGTGTGAGCCTTCTTCAATGATGAGATCCTCTTGTAGTTGCGAGACAATGAAGATCTTGAAGAGGACGATGAGAGATATTCCTTAAACTTGATTTGGTCAAACTCGTACTCGACCGTGGATTCAACTGGAATCTTGATAGGCTGCAACACGACGGTCTCGGCAGCGAGACCGTTGGCTCCCACTGTGGTCGCCAGTTTGTTTTCGTTAAAAGTTGGTTTTGCTGTGGAATTCATTATATCTTCGGTCGATTACAATAAATTCAAAAGAAATAGTCTTTTTATAAGACCTCTTTTACACAACAAAATTAAAGTTACAACTTTTTAGAAACAAACGCAGGATCGTTGTTTGGATCGCTGCTTGCGTGGGATCTTTGCCTGTGCCGGGGGTGCGTTAGCCCGTGGACCACCGATTCACAGATTCTAATTGAATCGTGAAGGTTTTGTGGATTCTTCCTTCGTTTATCGAAGTAAGAATTTAAAGCGAATATCTTATCGATGTAAGATATTCACTCTTCTAAAGATCAAGTCAGAGCTAGATCTCTAGGAATCGCCCAAAGCTTCTTGAGGATGTTTGTAAGAAATGAAGACTCTCTCTCTTGCTCAAATTCACCAAAAGCTTAAGTCTCTCTGCCCCAATCCGCCCTCTCCGATCAGCCCCCTTGGATGCTCTCTCATCAGCCCCCTTTTGTAACCGTCGTCCCACTACTTAAGTACCATCTTTTTATGAGGTTAGTGGGCATGATTTTCGCTTGTAACTGCTTCCCCCACGTTCATAAGTGACCCCCAGCAGTTAATAAGCCATGTGGGCTACACAAAACTCGAGAAAACTGTCAAAAATGACGTGTTCAGCTTCCCAGTGGCCGCGACAGTACGTGGTGTCGCGCATTGCCGCGGCAGTTACCACTGCCACGCACCTCTCGAGTATTTTGGTTCTAACTTCCTCGTCCAATATCGGAATGAGGTGATCCAAGATGCGTTGGAAAGTTGACGAAGAGATCTACAACTTTTGTCTTTTGATCTTCTTCATATTTGGATCATATCATGGCTTAAATGTGCAATATATTACCATGGTAGTATACACTGCCGCGCAACTCCGATGCAGTTTGCGACCTCTCGGGTATTTTGGCTCTAACTTCCTCGTCCGATGTCGGAATGAGGTGATCTAAGATGCGTTGGAAAGCTATCGAAGAGATCTACAACTTCCCATTGGCGCTTCACTATGTTTATTTGCGCAACACCTTGTACTGTCGCGCTGTTGCCGCGGCAGTGTACACTGCCGCGCACCTTCGATGTAGTTTGCGACCTCTCGGGTATTTTGGCTCTAACTTTCTCGTCCGATGTCGGAATGAGGTGATCCAAGATGCGTTGTAAATCTATCGAAGAGATATACAAATTCCCATAGGAATATCACTCTGTTTGTGTGTACAACACCATCCACTACCGCGCAAATGCGCGTCAGTGTTTCTTGTCGTGGGTGTTCATATTGTTCTTCTATGTTGTTTCGAGTGGTGTTTGGACGTCTGTAAGCATATTTTTTGACGCCTACACTGCCCTCTAGATTAGTACGCTGGGCTGACTTTTTAGGTTGAGCTGGACTTGTGGGAGGAGAATGACTGGCTGCGATGTTCTCTAGAATATCAACAATTGATGTGCCAGCTTCAGTCCACTCTGCTATGCTCAAAGGTCTTTTTGAGATGACGTACTGTGACGTGTCGTCATCTTCTCTGAAATCGACAAGGGCGACTATTTTGGGAGTTGACTTGTTGGCCATTTTTTTGATCAGATGTAGGATTAAGCTTTGGGGTGGGTTGATTCAGGGTTAGGGTTTTGAAATGGGGATGGTCAGTTCGCTTGGACAGAAGAGAGATGAGATTGCACGATCGACGAGGAGTAGTATTGAGAAGTGGGAGACGGTTAAATTAAAAGGTATTTTGGGAATTTTTTAACATCAAGTCACGTGGAAAGGGGTTTAGGGGGCTAAAGGAATGTAAGAAAATATTTTGGGGGCTTTGGGATCGTTAAAAAAGTCTTTCTTTTAGGGGGGGAATACTTGTAAGGGATTTGGGGGCTAGAAGCAATTTTCCAAAAAAAAATAGGAGGGCTAATGTAGGCTATTAGCAGAGTGAACAAAGTGCGAGTTTTCACTCGGGAAGAGCCTCCCATAGAATGATCCAATAACTGCTAAATGAAGCATAACACAACGAGCTCATCTCCTTTCTCTTCTTCAATCTACTTATAGAAGGTCAGAATATTCTTGAAGATTGTGTTCAATGTTGTGGGCGCGGAAGCCATCAAACCTATGTGCTTCGAGAAACCAAACAAAACAAACACCGAGAGAAGGCCAAACAAACCAAAAATAATGACATAACAATAAACAACCAATTTTAACGTGGTTTGACAAGTTGCCTAAGTCCACGTGACAAGAAGAGGATAAAGTTTTTACTAATAGAGAAGAAGAGTACAAACTGAGATTACAAATCACTCGAACTCACCAATTAATCTCACCAACAAATCTCTAATTCTCTCTAAATAAAACCCTAACCAATAGCTTAGAAAATACCTCTTTTCTGTGCTCCAAATATCCCCAATTCACTACATACCCTCAAAATTGTATTCCTATTTATATCAAAATAGAAACCCAAATAGAATCCAAATAGGAACTCAAACTATGCAGAAAACCTGACATAAGTCGACTTATCAGGCTTTATAAGTCGACTTGGTAGAGCTATAGGTGTAAAAATTAATTTTGCAAAGTGAGGATTTCGTTTGTATTAATAAGAATAACTTATTACAAACTAATGAATCAAAATTATAACATAAACGGAGGGAATGCCCTCCTTGTTTAACGTGGGGTCTTTGGTAACGATAGGATGTCTCGCTAAGTTCTCGCACCGAGTTTGCTTCCCTTGGATGATTCGATCGAGGTTGCAGGTGAGCTTCAGTACGCAATAGAAGCTCATGTTGATCGATTTTGGAACTCCGAGCTCAATGGCGATCAAGGCCAAAAGCTAGAGGGAGACGCTACAGTGCAAGATCAATGCAAAGAGCCAGTCGTCAACTTCGTCGGGAGTTGAGAGCTAATGGTCTAACTAACTAATTGAATCAATTAATAAACTGTGAACCTCTTTCCTATAGCAAGGAGAGGCCCTTAAATAGGAGAAAGACGGCATGGGCACTCCCTTGAATTATGGGATATGACCATGTACTGTTGAGAGATGCCATACCTCTCACTTGTACTGTGAACGACTGCTTGATGAGTTTGGAGCACTGTACTCCTCCCCTCCACATCACGGGAGATGGAAAGACCCATCCCTGTACGTGACAGTGCAGCCGCCTGGTACTCAGGTGAATCTGGTGAATTTGTTGATTGCTTGGTTGGTTGCTTGAACGTGCAGGTGACTCTCAGTCACTTGGACGAACTTGACTCGTGTAGGCGAATCAAGTATGCAGGCGAGCCTCTGATTGTCTGACGATGAAGGCGTACTTGGTGGTTAAGTGAACTTAATCCATGCAGGCGAGTTAAGTATGTAGGTGAGTTCGACGACTACGTGGATTTGACTGGTCACTTGTACTATGAGCGGCTTCTTGATGGGCTCGGAGCACTGTACTCCTCCCCTTTACGTCGTGGGAAATGGGAAGGCCCATTCCTGTACGTGACAGTGCAGCCGTCAGGTACTTTGGTGAATCCGGCGAGCTTGTTGATCGTATGACTGAGCAGGCGGGCTCAACTCTTGAGGAGACTTGACTCGTGTAGGCGAGCCAAGTGTGCAGGTGAGTTGCTGATCGTCTGGCGGATTGCCCGGATGTGTAGGCGAGCTCGATCGTGTAGTTCTTGACTTGTGCTGGCGAGTCAAGCCCGCGAGCGAGCTTCCTTCCTTTAGCGAACTCAAATCTTGAGTGGACTTGACTCGTGCTAGCGAGTCAAGTGTACAGGCGAGTTTTTTAGGTCCTCCTATAGTCAAGACAATTTTTATATCCTACATGACCCCCTTCAAAGTTTTTAGACCTAAATCACAATGAAGATGTGGTCTGGAACACTTTGAATGAAAATGAACATCGTTTCATAAGTTTGAGCGAATTTGATCCTCCTGTTGGATCGAGCTATTTGGGCGAGCTCAAGCTGTGCTGGTGCCAACATGCGAGATTGGAGCCGTTCGAGTTAGGTCCCTACTAGCGAGATTCAAGATCATGAGGGTCGGTCGCATGTCCTTGGGGTAAGTTCCCACGTTCGTCGATCAAGACGATGCCTCGTCTTCACGCACTTGCTTTGAGATGCAGATCTGATGGCGCTTTCGATTTCAACCGTCGGTTCGACAAGAGCTCGTACATGGACCGTCGGATCTTGGCCTCGAAAGAAGCAGCAGTGATAGAGTCTTCTTAACAGAGCACTTGAAGGGCCTTCATCTCCCTTTCAACAGCCATGAACATCCGCGCTTTTAAGCTGCAATCCTTTCAGAGTCGCCTCTTTCTCCATGAGCTGCGTCTCCCACTGTGGTCACCATCTTCTGTAGGTGTAAAAATTAATTTCCCAAAGTAGAGATTTTATTTGTATTGATAAGAATAGCTTATTACAAACTAATGAATCAAAGTTATAATAGAAGTGAAGGGAATATCCTCCTTGTTTAACGTAGGGTCTTTGGTAGCGATAGGATAGCTTGCTCAGTTCTCACACCGAGTTTGCTTCCATTAGATGATTCAATCGAGGTTGCAGGTGAGCTTTAGTATGCAGTAGAAGCTCGTGTTGATCGATTTTGGACCTCTGAGCTCAATGGAGATCAAGGCCAAAATCTAGAGGGAGACGCTACAGTGCAAGATCAATGCAAAGAGCCAGTCGTCAATTTCGTCAGGAGTTGAGAGCTAATGGTCTAACTAACTAATTGAATCAATTAATAAACTGTGAACCTCTTTCCTGTAGCAAGGAGAGGCCATTAAATAGGAGAGAGATGGCGTGGTCACTCCCTTGAATCATGGGATGTGATCATGTACTGTTGAGAGATATCATGCCTCTCACTTGTACTGTAAGCGGCTGCTTGATGGGCTCGGAGTACTGTACTCCCCCTCCACGCCGCGGGGATATGGGAATGCCCATCCTTGTACATGAAAGCACAACTGCCTGGTACTCTGGCGCGTCTGGTGAATTTATTGATTGATTTCTTAGTTGTTTGAACGTGTAGGCGACTCTCGGTCACTTGGACGAACTTGACTCGTGCATGCGAATCAAGTATGCAGGCGAGCCTCCGATCGTCTGGCGATGTAGGCGTACTTGGCGGTTAAACAAACTTAACCTATACAGGAGAGTTAAGTATGCAGGCGAGTTCGGTAACTACATGGATTTGACTGGTCACTTGTACTGTGAGCGGTTGCTTGATGGGCTCGGAGCACTGTACTCCGCCCATTCACGTCGTGGGAAATGAGAAGGCCTATCCCTGTACATGACAGTGCAGCCATCAGATACTCTAGTGAGTCCAACGAGCTTGTTGATCATATGGCCAAGCAAGCGGACTCAGCTCTTGAGGAGACTTGACTCATGCAGGCGAGCCATGTGCAGGCGAGTTGCTGATCGTCTAGTGGATTGGCCGGATGCGTAGGTGAGCTCAGCGATCATGTAGTTCTTGACTCGTGCTGGCGAGTCAAGCCCGTGGGCGAGCTTCCTTCCTTTGGCGAACTCAAATATTGAGTGGACTTGACTCGTGCAGGCGAGTCAAGTGTACATGCGAGTTTTTTTAGGTCCTCCTGTAGTCAAGGGAATTTTTATATCCTACAAGAGCGAAAAATAACAACTGGAGAACAGATCATAAGTCAACTTAATAGTCCTAATAAGTCGACTTGCCAGAGCCCAAAATAAAAATTCTAGTACATAACATAAATCTATTCGTGCACAAACACAAGTTGACTTACCATAAGTAGACTTATGCCTGTGCATGAGTCGACTTATGACACAAAATCTAGATTTTTTTAGATTTCTTCACAAATCTTCACCTCGGCGAAGTTTTCCCAAAACTGAGCCAATACCAATACCAACCAAATGTCTCACTTGTTGCGTACAGTATGAAGTGGAACAAAATCACAACAACAAAATCAATCCACAACAAGTCGAGACCCAAATGAGAATGTGATCACTCTTCAAACATCAATATCAACTCACCAAACCGGCTACATCATAAAATGATTGCCTACATATCTTCTTGTCCAAGAAATCAAGCCTTCATGTAGTTTACCCAAATGGCCTTCAAAGGCCCTCAATCAAATAGAAGAGTTCTCAACTCTTCACCAACAAATCTGCGGCTGATAGCTCTCCCAATGGTCCCAAAATGAAACAAACTAAACACCTCCACCTGAGATGAACAAACGGTCATATTTAAGTCTAAACTATGTCCATCAGCTGCACTCACATCAACCAACTCATCATCTACATCCAAATCCAAATGATCCCTAAATTGTGTCATCTCAGCTGGAATCCCAAATGATACGGTATGATCTGGAGTATGTGGAGTAATCTCCACCCAATGTGAAGTAGCATCACCCTCCACCCGCTGTGATATCCTAACGACCTGATCAACACTCTCCATCTGCTGAGAGTCAAATGTGACATATCTGCTCAGAACTAAATCAGAGTCTCCCAACTGATAACCAAACGAGCATCTGAATCCTAAATATGCTATCAGATCAAATCTTACATCCTCGATGTGACCGAATGCTGAGAAACCAAACATCTGACGCAACCTAAAATCTAAAGCAGCTTCACCAGATTTAAAATCTCCATGCAGCAGTCTGTAACCTATGACTAAGATGACCCCAAATATGTTGAAGCCCGAAAACACCTCTGTAATCCAATGCTCGACAACTAACGCTGATCCTCCTCCAATAAGGAACGACCCATTAAAACTATCATCTCATCTTATCACCCAATGTTTCCTCTCCAATGAAGTATCTCAAACGACCGTGAGCTCAACATAAACGCAAGAAAGAACCCCTACCAAAAACAGTACAACGGGTTACCTTTCTTCAATATACTTCCTCTATCTGTTGTTGACTTCTAAGACTTCACACTAACGGGACTTGGTTGTAACCCACTAATGCCTAGAATAGTCCCTAACTACAAAAACTAAATACCAATTACCTCCCAATGATGTCTCTTTGGAAGGCTCCCAAATGTCTGAATGAACACCACTTAAAAAACCCATCGATTGATGGATAGAAGTGCCAAACTCCACCTCGGTCTTCTTGCTCATACCAATGTGCTCAAAAGACTTTAATCTGCAGGTCAAAACACTCCTCAACAAACCATGTACAACATAACCAATCAAATATCTCAGTCTTAACAAATACCACAGTCTAGCCAAATCCATATAAGGCGTCAGTTCTCTACCAATCACTGTGCTCCAAATCAAATAGTATAAATTTTTCTTTCTGACACCTTTCATCACAATCATGGACCCAAATGTGACTTTTAAAGATGCATCCTCAAAGGTTACTCGATAACCTGCTGCCTCCAAAACTCTAAGTAAAATAATGTTTTTCTTTAATTACAGAACGAACCTCACTTCATCCAACTACCTAATCACCTCGTCACACATCCTAATACCAACA
The DNA here is from genome assembly GCA_022839385.1 of Asparagus kiusianus. Taxonomy (NCBI): domain Eukaryota; kingdom Viridiplantae; phylum Streptophyta; class Magnoliopsida; order Asparagales; family Asparagaceae; genus Asparagus; species Asparagus kiusianus. The sequence goes on from BQKN01000200.1 coordinate 249,148, forward strand.
GTACCGATACCATCAATAGGACATTCATGATCATTATCTATGAGCATGACATCCCCTCATTCTAACTCCTGAAAGCTGGAGAAATAATCCCTCTTAGGGCAAATATGGTAAGAAGCACCCGAATCCAATATCCACTCTGTAGAGTCGGTAACACAAACTGACAGTAGTGCAAAGAACGAATAGCCTGAAGAATTTGAATCTGAATTGTTGCCACTAGCATTGACAACATTCACCTCTGAAATTTGAACATCTTTTTCCTTATTCTTCCCTGCTCGATCTGTCAACTTTGGGCATTCGGCTTTTCAATGTCCATTCTCTTTACAAAAGGCACACTAATTCCTACGAACTCCAGGATGTACCATTCTAGAATGTGTTCTTCTATCACGGTTTGGACTCTTTGCTCTTACGATTAATGCCCCGCTACTGGCTCAACTGAAGTCTCCTTATCATTCTTTCAAAGCTGATAATTCACAAGTACAACGGTGACCTCACTATATAAAAGAGATGCCTTCCCATTAATAAGAATAAGAACGAAGATCTCATATTTCTCGTCGGGTAAGGAACTCAATAATAACAACGTCTTGTCCTCATCTTCAATCATCACATCTACATTCACCAAATCCGCAAGAAGTTTCGTGTAGTGGTTCATATGATCACCAATGGAGGTTTCTTTCTTTAATTGGAAGTGTTAAAGTCTCTTCAAATGCAAGCGATTTTTCATACTCTTCGTCAAATACTTGCTCTCTAGGATCTCCCAAATCTTCTTAGCTGAAGCCTCATTGATCACATCATATTTCAAATCTTGAGTTAAACAAGATCTAATCACACCATATGTCGTTCTATTCATCTTCTTCTAAATTTTCTCCTTAATGTCGTCCGGTTTCCCGTCCAACTCTAATGTATCTTCTAAATTTTGTGTGTTGAGCGCATCCAAGACTTCACATTTCCAAAGATTAAAATTATTTGTGCCATTATACTTCTCCATATCTATCTTCATAGAGTGAATATTCAAACTTTAGACGGTCTTCACGCCGGAAGTATCCTCCACAACTCCTTTTTTGACCATCTTTCTCAAAGCACCAAAAAATAATATGGAACAAACGAAGAATAGACCCAAACTAAAAAAGAGATATTTTTACCTCTAACTAAAACCCTAACAAGGGCCTCCGAAAGATCTCACCCCACACGACGGAAACGAGATCCACAAATAGGAAAAATTCCACCTTTATCACCAACTGAAGCCCTAGACGAACTTCCAAAGCGATCTACTCCTCCAATTAGCCCAAGCGTAGCCCAAGCTCTAATACCACTTGTTATGGGTGCGGAAGCCACCAAACCTATGTGCTTTGAGAAACCAAACCAAACAAACGTCGAGAGAAGGCCAAACAAACTAAAAATAACGGTGCAAACACAAACAATCAATTTTAACGTGGTTCGACAAGTTGCCTACGTCCACGGGGCAAGAAGGGGATAGTGTTTTTACTAATAGAGAAGAAGAGTACAAACTGAGACTACAAATCACTCAAACTCACCAATTAATCTTACTAACAAATATCTAATTCTATGCAAATAAAACCCTAACCAATAGCTCAGAAAATACCTCTTTTCTATGCTCCAAATATCCCTAATTCACTGCTCACAAATCCTCAAAATCGTGTTCCTATTTATATCAAAACAGAAACCCAAACAGAATCCAAATAGGAACTCAAACTGTGCAAAAAATCCGACATAAGTCAACTTATCAGGCTCTATAAGTCGACTTATCAGGCTCTATAAGTCGACTTATCAGACTCTATAAGTCGACTTGGCAGAGCGAAAAATAACAACTGGAGAACAGATCATAAGTCGATTTAACAGTCCTGATAAGTCGACTTACCAGAGCCCAGAACAACAATTCCAGAATAGAACGTAAGTCGACTCGTGCATAGACACAAGTCGACTTATCATAAGTCGACTTATGCCTGTGCATGAGTCGACTTATGACACAAAATCTGGATTTTTCAGATTTCTCCACATTCAAGTCGTTACCTTGAAAGATCGTTCAAGAAGAAGCTCTGAGCAAGGGCATCCAAGCCTTCGAGAGGAGCCATGGATCGAAGGCTTCAAAGATCATCGTCACGCGTACAAGTGAATTGGGCCCCGTACCACACCCCAAGTCTGCTATGTTAAAGCCTCTTTGGTTACGTCTGGTTGCAGGAAGAGAGAAACTCGAGAACTGATTCATGTAAGTACGACTTGGTCTTCAACATGATTGGTCTCTGAATTCATCTGAATGCTATAAAAGCAAATCACTACTCAAAAGAGGCTTTTGCTAAGGAAGAAAAACTAAATACCTGAGTTGACGAATTGTTCTCATAACTGGCTTAGCCTTCTCCTTCGTTCATGCGAATTCTCTTGGACTTCCATGGCTACAATAGTCTGCCGAAGTGAGATAATTTGACAATGCAACAGTTGGCTTGCAATAGTCTGCCTATTTTATACACGCGCGCACACACACACAATTGTATTATATCTATTCCTCAGGATAAGTTGGAGTTTCGATTGGATGATGTAGTTGACTCTGTTACGCGTACATATATCCACATGAAGACGGAAACAGAGACATACACACAGAATTGTATAATATCTGTTCTGTTCCTAATGAGAATTTGGTGTTTGATTGAATAATTTAGTTGACCCTGTTATGAGTCTGCATATTGTGGAGTTGGAGAAGAAGACATGCACAGGCTTATGCACAGCAGCTGGAGTGTCAGCGGTCGACCGGCAGTGGCGCTGCGGTCGACCGCCCCAGAGCCAGAAACCATCTTCGGCTCTGGACTTTTGGCGGTCGACCGCAGCGCCAAGTGCGGTCGACCTCGACCGAGCCCAGAAGTCTCCCAGCTCTCGGGATAATTTGCGGTCGACCGGCAGTGTCACTGCGGTCGACCGCCCAGCGGGTTTTGGGTCTGGTTAGTTTTCAGACCCGGTTTTCTTATGAGTTGTATATAAACCCCTAACACGATTT
>BQKN01000201.1:6135-26163 GCA_022839385.1 Asparagus kiusianus
TGAACTCCTTTAGACTTGATGCTACGACTTCGAATACGTAGACTTCGCCATTGTTACGGGAATATGCTACCCGGCAACGTGTATTAGACGCTGACTTATCATTACTTAGGTTTCAGGATAAGATACCCCAGAATCGAACTCTGGTGTCTTTTTCTACGGAGAAAGACTAAACCGGCGGCGCGTGTTAGCCGTCGGCATATCCTTTCTTAGGATTCAGGATGGAATTCCCCATGCGTGTAAGGCATGGATTTTGGTATTATTAATAACAACATGCCATAATGTTGAATATGTGGGTGAGTGTTCTTTTTAACGGTTAAGAACCAACCGGCGACGCGTGTTAGGCGCTGACTTATCCCTTCTTAGGCTTCGGGATAAAATTCCCCAGACTGAAATTCTGGTGTCTTCTTCAATCGGTGAAAGACTAAACGGGCAACGCGTGTTAGGCGTTGGCTTATCCCTGCTTAGGATTCAGGATAAAATTCCCCGTGCGTGTGAAGCACGGATTATGGTGTTATTAATAACAACCTGTCACAATATTGAATATGTGGGCGAGTGTTCTTTTTAACTGTTAAAAACTAATCGGCGGCGCGTGTTAGGCGCAGACCTATCCCTGCTTAGGTTTCAGGATAAAATGCCCCAGAATCGAACTCTGGTGTCTTCTTCTACGGAGAAAGACTAAACTGGCAGCGCGTGTTAGGCGCAGACTTATCCCTGCTTAGGATTCGGGATAAACTTCCTAGGATGAATCCTAAATTCTTAGAAAAGGATTAGTGTAGGAAGGAAGAATTTTATACTCTATTTCCCGGTCTTCTTTTAGGGTGAAGGCGAACCCGAATACAAGGAAGGAAGAATTTTATATTCTATTCCTAGTTGGAAAGGATACTCGAGGTGGGATCTCCACCCCTAGAATCCGGAAAGGTGAAACTGAGAGTGGGATCTCCACTCCGAGAATCGAAAAGATTCGGATAACCCTAACTGTCGGAAGGTTTGATTACCGAACTAAAGATGAATTTCTCGTTTATCAAGAGTGAATCGTGGTTTTGGTCCTAACTGTAGGAAGGTTTGACCAAGCGGGAGCTTGAGATGACCCTAACTGTAGGAAGGTTTGATCACTCGGTTTGAAAGTGGACCTCTCGTTCATTAGAGGAATCGAGAGGGGATTTTGGTTTTGGCCCTAACTGTGGGAAGGTTTGACCAAGTGGGTGTGGGAGTACAAATCACAATAGGAGTGTTGACTTGTACAAATTACTCAGAAGAAATTCCTGGTGTTAAGTTATAAGGTCTTAACACGAAGGGGTTTGACAATTCGCCAAGGATTGATATCAAAATTCCAAGTATTATATCCGGATTCTAACGATGGGAGTGTTGAGTGCACAGATACATCGAAAGTTTGAGTGGATTTAACCGAAAAGAATTTTAGTGGACCCACTGTCAATTAATTTGATCAGTGAGGGATTTTATGGTGGAAGACTGTGAGTCGTTAAACACCAACAGGAGTTTTGTGAGGGAAGATTGATCCAACGAAGTGATCGAATCTCATCTCAGCAAAAGAGTGTTTGGAAATCACAGTGGGGTTTAGTGTTTATCACTTTTTTTTGTAATGATCGGGTTATCCCTAAGAAAATTACATGTAACATTCTTTCGGGAACTTCCCGTTACATGAATTATCCACCCCCAGCTTTTCTTGCGAAACTGGGTTTATCATTGCATCGGCTGCATGATCGGGTTATCCTTAAGAATACCACGCATGGTATTCTCCAGGAACTTTCCGTGGAAGAAAGGAAATAGTTTAGACTCATATACCTATTGGAATATTAAGAAGCAGTTTATACTCGTATACTTGTCGGAGTATTGAGAAGCAGTTTATACTCTTATACTTATCGGAGTCTTGCCATTCTCATTTGGCTTATCCTAGCGTTATGACGCCGGCTTCAACCAAGGTCTGGATGCTATTCTTTAAAGTAAAGCAAGCCTTGGTGGGATGAAGGATCCTCCTGTGGTACGCGTAGTACTTCGGATCTGCAGTATTGTCAGCTTCCTCTTGATTCGTGATGGGTGACAGCTTGATCTTATTATTTTCGAGAAGGGTCTCGAAGATGGCTGGAACGTCTTCGTCCTTGAATGAGTACTCTTTTTGGAGCCTCTGATCCGAAGTCTTCTGCTGTCTTCGGGGCTGCTGTTGCGACGTCTGATTAACATCAACAGCTGTTGTAGGTGCCTTCCCTTCATCATGGGAAATGAGACTCGGGTTCAAAAGGTTAGCCATCGGTTGGCTTCTTTCGACCTTCCTCCTTCTGAGGAAGCGTTCGGCCTGCTCTCCACGCACCTTCAACTCTTTCCAGGTATTGAGCGGCTCTTCTCCCATAACGTCCAAGATGTTAATGGACAAATTGTTATGATAAGTCTGCAAGATGAATTCCTCCGTGATGGGATCCTTGCAGTTCATTGCCTGATTGCGGAAGCGTTTGATGAAGGTATCCACCGACTCTCCGTCTTTTTGTTTCTCATCGAAGAGTGTCCTGATCGACACTTCGGCATCATCATCGAAGAAATGAGTGAGGAACATGCTCTCCAGGTCCTCCCAGCTGTTGATGCTTCCAAATTTAAGACGCCGATACCAATCGAAGGCAGGCCCGCGAAGGGTGCCGACGAATGACCGAACCATCAAAGCTTCATTGCCGGAGATCGTGCCCAAGTGGGACTTGAAGTAGATTAGATGCTGAGTGGGCGAGCCCTTCCTGTCGAACGGCGTGAAGTTGATCAGGTTGAACTTCGCCGGATACGGGATCGAGTCCCACTCTTTCGGGTAAGGACACGGAATGCCGGTCTTCTTTACCTCTTGAGCAGACATTAAAGCGTTAATTTTGCTCTCGAGATCCTTCATCTTTTCGTCCTCATCTATATCCTGTTTTGGGCAATTTTCGAGAGGAATAACGGGGCCACCCCCAGCATTGTCATCTTTGGTAGGACCATCCCCAGTATTGTTATCTGTAGGGTGTGCATTTAAACCACAACCAATATTTTTGGGAGGTACGTCGACCATGATGATTTCGTCCACTTCTGGATCACTGTCAACTGCGGCGTTCTGTGTGCGATGGCTGGATTCAACTAGCTGATTCGACAAAGCTCGAATTTGTTGGTCATGTATTTGTCTCATCTCCTGCATAGTCATTTCCATTTCGATTTTGAATGTTTCTTTCTGCTTGGCTAGAGCATCCTCAATGATTTTGGTTATTTGCTCGGTGTTGATCATGAACACTTCCTGAGCTTGTCCTATGCTAGACGTTGTATCGTTGGAGGCGAGTGCGGAATAAGAATCCGAGAGTTCGTCATCGGAATGGATTCCTTCGTAGATCTCTGGGTAATCGTTATATCCGACGGCTTCTAGCTGAAGCTGAGATATTCGTTGGGTTATTCCCGAATTGACTCTTCTTCCTGAAGAGAAATTCGGGTTGGAACCACTTGAAACAATCGGAGATTTTCCCTTATTGACCATGTTGATGGTAACTTCTGGGAATTCATCATCTCGAACAACCGATCGTCTTTTGCGAAAACATCTTGATTTAGGCTTTGATGCTTCAGTGGAGATCCTCTCAAATACCGAGACCCTCTGTAGAGCGGTCTTGGGGCAGCTACACGCTGATAATACTGCCCTGATAATTTTGGTACACGGACAGTGAAAGTCCGTTTCCCGAGTACTTCTCTTTCGAGATTTATTCGTACCCCCAGCCCGATAGTACAACTCATCGACGTTGCGGTCAGAGCAACCTATCGGCTGTTTACATGAATTCTTAGGTATAACGCATTCTTCTGTCTGAAGTGTTTTCATCTGAGTAAACATCGCCTTGTTGGCGTCTACAAGAGTCACACGCTTGGAATCACACCTTTGTGAGGGTGAAACCTTAACGGGCTCCTGATTTTCTGCGCGCACCGCCAAGCGGGCCGTTGCAGAAATCATTTTGTTAGGAGGTCGCGTACGACCCCCAGTTTGGGTGTTTGCTCGTGGTTCCTTCAATGGTCCCAAGCGTTCCTTAACAGGCGCTTTACCTCGATCTTCGGGTGGAGAACCGAGGTAATCCTTTAGAGGAATCCTGAACTTGGGGAAATCCCCGCTACGGTAGGGCTTTACCGGAGGTTCGGGATCTGAAGTTGACAAAAGCTTAATGACAGTTCCGTTTGTTTTTGTCTTAGGCGCTGATTTGGCTTTTGGCATCCAAACTTGTTTAGATCTTGGTGATCTCTTAACCGCCTCTTCCTTTTGCATTTCATGTGCTTTTCGCGCAAGGGTCCGGGCATGCGCAAGCAATGTGCGGCGCTTCTGGATTCGCTCCTCGAGAGTAGAGCGGGTTCGTTTGACATGAACCCATTCGTTAATTGGAGGTCGAGAGGAGGACTCCGATGCTGGTCGTAGCGACAGATTAGCCACTTGGCGCTTCCTGAACTCCAGATCTGCTTGGTAATGGAGTCCATCCACCTGATCCAAAGCTTTGGCAAATTGGCGCGCGAGGCGTCAGCGTTTCCTTTGACGTGCTCTCTTTGATAGGGTTGGCGCGCCTTTAGCAGTCGGCTCCTTGATCGCGAAGGAGTTCAGATCTGCGGATCTGGTCTCATCGAATGCCGGCGGATCGTTGCAAGGTGCAACTGTAGTAGCGACGGCGTGGAGATTGACTTCTCAGATCTTCAGATCTGGAGACCGGTGGATCTTCTGGGGGGGAGGAGATCTTCCTGCGCTTATGAGGAGGAGCAGATCTGGAGGAGGAGGAGGAGATGTACTCTTCAAATTTCTGCTGGTCGAATTCGTATTCGACCTCTTCGAGCACCGGGATCTTGATCGTCGGCTGCGGTACGACAGCTTCGGCAGCGAAGCTGTTGGCTCCCACTGTGGTCGCCAGTTTGTTTGCGGTGAAAGTTATTATCTTCATTGCTATCGAATCTATTACAACTTTAGTCATTACAATAAACTCGAATAAAATAAAAAGTTGATCTTTTTATAAGATCTCCTTACACAATGAAAATAAAACAAGTTTATAACTTTGTCAAACAAACGCAGGGAGATCGTTTATCGATCTTCTGCTTGCGTGGGTGTCTTTGCCTGTGCCGGGGTTTATCCGTAGACCACCGTCGATCAGATCTGATTGCTAAAAAATTAGGCAGAGTTTCGTCCATCCATGAAGGGATCGAGAAAACTGTAGCTCTTATCTCGGCGAAGCGAGATAATCACTCTTCTTAAGATTACCGCAACGGGATAATCCTAAGGAATGGATCCGAGAAATTGTAGATCTGACGAATCTCTCTCTCTTACGTTGAAGAACTAGATCCGATCTCTCCTCCTCCTCTCTGAAATTCGTGTACCTTCAGTCTTCAATCTGACAGGGCTTCGCCTAATCTCCAAAATTCCAGATCCCAAAAAATGAAGGTCTAAGGCTTGTATTTATAGGCTTGAGGGGTTTCGGGCGGTTAAAACCGCATAAAGGCCCATTTCTGCGTTGGAGATACCCTGGGGTGTCTCCACCTGAGCCGAGAAACCCTAGGGTGTCTCGGCTTGGGCCGAGACACCCTAGGGTGTCTCGGCTTTGGCCGAGACACCCAAGGGTGTCTCGGCCTTAGCCGAGACACCTTAAGGTGTCTCGTTGGTCCGAGACACTCTGTTATGGTGTATTTGTCTGTTTCCGTTGTAAATTCTTCGTCCGAACTCGGATTTGAGTGATTCTAAGTGCATTGAAAAGCCGACGAGGAGTTCTATCAGCTCCGATGGTTAGATCATCTGTAGAACGAATGAGGCACGAAAGGCGTTGTTCCTTTTGCAAACATCGCGGGGCTCTCGATTGGCCTGTACCTTCGTTATTCCGGAATTCGGTTAGTTCACGTAGTTCGTCGATTCACGTCAAGCGTTCGCCGACATCAATCGAACTCCTGTGAACCGGATTGTGACGTTCATCATCGTTCCTTAACACTGAGCTTTTCGTGGAGACCTATAGGCAATTTTCGATGCCTACAAATGACTTAGGATCTAATTTGATGACATGTGGACAAACATCTCGAGCAAAATAAGTACTACCAAATATCCTAGGATCAACATGAAATAATGACTTACTGGGAAAAAGGATTTTGTAAGGGATCTCACCATTAAGAACAGAAGATGGCATGCGATTGATAAAAAAACATGTTGTATAAACGACATCGGCCCAAAAATGTTTAGGAACATGCATTTGAAATAAGAGGGCTCGTGCAGTTTCAAGAAGATGTCTGTTTTTACGTTCTGCCACACCATTTTAGGATGTAGTATCAACATAAGAAGTTTCATGAAGTATGCCATTAGAAACCATATAAGAGTGGAAAAAAAGCAGATGTATATTCTTTGGCATTATCAACTCGCAAATTACGAATATAAACATTAAATTGATTCTTAATCTCAACACAAAAAGCATAAAATATAGAAAACAACTCAGGACAATTTTTCATTAAATATAACCAAGTTATACGAGAGTAATCATCCATAAAAGTAACAAAATACCTGAATCCGGGTTTAGACAAAATAGGAGAAGGACCCCAAACATCAAAATGAACTAATTCAAAAGGAACATTAGCATGCTTATTGACTCGAGGACTCGAACTAAGACGATGGTGTTGGCAAATTGACATAACTCACAATCTAATGAAGACACCTTATTATATTGCGGACAAAGTTTCTTGAGAAAAGGAAGAGATGGATGACCCAACCGACAATGAGCCTCAAAAGCGGAAGTGACACTCGAACAACAATAGAAGTTGGTGGCGGTATGTCAAGAACATAGAGGCCTCCGAACTAATGTCCTTTACCAATAATCTTCTTCGTCATAAGATCCTAAAATAAACAATGATCGGGAAAGAATGAGATGCAACAATTGAGATTACGAGTGAGACTGACAGGGAGAAAATTGAAGGATAAACTAGGTAAATATAAGACAGATGACAAAGAAAGCAGAGGTGTAGGAGTAATAGTGCCAGATCCACGAACACAAGATGGTGACCCATCAGCTAAAGTAACAGTAGAAGTGGAAGTTTGAGAATGAAAAGTAGAAAAGAGACTGAAATTACCTGTCATGTGATCTGTGGCACCAGAATCAATGACCCATTTGGAGGATGAGGAAAGAAGACACACATTAGATTTACCTGAATCAGCAATAACCGTGACAGAAGGAGATGACAACTTGAGTGATTCCTGATACCGTGAGAACTTGGCAAATTCATCAGCAAAAAATAAGGGCCGATTTATTCTCAGCTATAACTCCTTGATAGTCGCAAGTACGGAAACCTAATTTTGTCGCAAGATTCGAATTTCGTAAGCTAAATGCTCTGATACCATGTAAGAAGAGGTTAAGAGAATTATATTCACTTGTATTTCATTGAGAAAATAACATGTATTTATATACAAACTAGAGAAGTTATTGTAGAAAACTAGGAGAAAATAGGAAACTAAAATAATTACAATTAATCCTACTTTTCATCTAATTAACAATTATAGGTAATTGATAACTATCAGCTAATTGACAATTATAGCTAATTGATAACTATTAGCTAATTGACAATTATAGCTAATTGACAACTATATTAGCTAATTGAGAGTTAAATATATAACAGAAGCCATGGAGGTAGCACCATCCAAAACCTGGAAATAGTTAAATATGCATGGAGAATAAGTTGAACGCTTCCTTAAGAGAAAGAAGGCTGAGAGGGGCCAACTGTCAACAAATCCTCCAAAGCAAAACTTCGTTCCTCGCAGTCAGATGAAAGGTGCCAGTAGCTGCAGTAGATGCGAATCAAACATTCCAACTACAACCACAACAACATGTGCCACAGAAGTCACCTTCCCTAGTGGCAACAAGGACCTCAAAAACAACAAAAGACTTCTGAACCAAAATTTCTGAAGGAATACTCCTTTAAGAAAAATAAAGTTCCTGCTATCTTCAAATACCTCCTGGATAACAACAAAATCAAGTTGCCTCCAATCACTGATGACGAGGAAGCTAAGAGGATGACGGATCCAAGATATTGTGCATTTCATAGGTGGGTCCATCATCCCACTAAGATGTGCTACACTGTTGATAATCACATTTTATTATAATTTTATACCATCATTATCTATTTTTAATGAATAAATATATTACTAATAATTGTTTTTATCTTTAATTAGAGGTTAATGAAGAATAAAGCCCAAACATCTCATCTCTCAACAAAAGCTCATGAATTAAATGAAGAACACAAGCAAGAGCCAAAAATCCCAAGTCCAGAATCAAGCCGAGTAGCTTGTAGAAGCCGGAGAAAATAAAAAAATCAAATACGAAAATAAAATATATTCAAGATGGTTGGCCGTAAAGAAACGACGATATCTCTCAATCCGAAAGACGGAATTTAACTTATAATATATGAAAATCACCTATCTCGACGAGACGAAGCTATCTGTAGAGGTAGATTTTTGATTGGATATCGATGCCAGCATCGATGCTGGTATCGATAGCTACGAATCAGTTACAGATCAATGGCTGATTTTTGATGGTTTTGGATAAGGATTCAATCCAAGGGCTCTCATTCATTGATGTTTACTATAAATAAGGGTAGAGAGTAAGGGGTTAGAGGTATGAAAATTTTTGTAACTCCTTTTGGAGAGGAGGGTCACTCTTAATTGAGAAGGCCTTCTAAATTTATAACTTTTGTTACAATTAATAAAATAATTTTTTTTACCACTTTAAATATTTCTTCTCTTTGTTGGATGATGAAGATGGAGATGAAGAATTATTTGGAAGTTTGCATTTCATTTTTTCTTTTATTTCTTTTTTATTGCTTATTTGTTTAGATTTATTTTTATGCTTGTAGTTAGATTTTATTTTCTAGTTAAATAGCCAACAGGTTAGAACCCTCTTGCCTTAGATTTATTTCATGCTTATAGATTAGATTTATTTTATGCTTATAGAGTAGATTTATTTTCTTACATTTAATTCTTGTAATTTATTTTGTAGTTTAGATTTTATAATTTATTTTTTAGTTAGATTTTAATTTATTGTACTATTCACCTTGAGGCTAGAACCCTCTTGGGTTTAGTTTTTCTTTTTGTTTATTTTTATTTTCTTTGATTTGCCTTTAGGCTAGAACCCTCTAGGGAATCACCCTTTTCTAAGAAGTGGGTTCAATTTTAGATTACCCATATCTTTAATTGAATCCACCATCTTTATTTTCTTGAATTTTATTTTTCATTCTTGATTTTTATTTGTTCTTGATTTTTCCTTTTTGCCTTGTTGATCACATTTATATTATCACTTCTACTCTCAAATATATTCATTTACACAATCATTTTCATTCTCTCCATCTCTCCACAATCACATTCACTCATCACTCCTATTTGTCACGCACATAATATAAGAACCAATTTTATATTTTCTCCTACAAAACACCTTCCTCGTGGGATCGATATCTTTATACTATAACTTGACACGGTTGTGCACTTGCAACATTTTTGATACATGTTTATGTTAGACCCTAGAGGGGGGTGATTAGGGTCTTATGCTAATCTAATCCGATTTTATGCTAATTAAAAATAATTAACAAGTTACCCTAGCAAGTATGAAATACAACAATATATATGAGCTAGGATGAGCAATATGAAACAACAAGATATATCCTAACAAAGAGATATTGGCAATGTATGTGCAAGGATATAAACACAAGGGAAAACAATATGAACTAGATAGTGGATCATATAAATAATTAGCTATGGACAATGGCGACAAGAAATATAAACATAAGATAAAGTGCGCCAAAGCAAACTCAAACACACGATATGATCACGGAGTTCGGACCTTCCGTCCTACGTCTCCGCTCCCCTCTCCCGGGAAGAAATCCACTATCACAACCGGGTTTTCTACGCTCACCCGAATAACGTTTACACCTCATAGTGTCGGTTTTCAACGCTCACCGAACAACGTTCACTCCTCACACTCGGTTTTCTAGTTCACCGAAAACTTCACAACACACTCGGTTTTCTAGCTCACCGAAAACCTTACAACACTCACAATGTAACAAATATAACTTTGTTCTCTATAATAGATGAGAACTAAATTAAGCACAACTCAAAGTTACAATCTCTCACAACCCTAATATACTATGTATGCAAATACAATAAGCTCAAATGGGTGTGTGTAATAATGAGATAAAATCAAATCTAAACTCAATATAAAACTAGCTTTAATAGAAATGATAATCAACAAATAATTATAAATAAAAGCTAGAGTTGAGTTTAGGAAAACTTCTCTAGATGACAAGAGAGAGAGATGGATTGAATGCCCAAAATACAATTGATAATCTCCTCAAGCTCTTGTAAAACTGATTCACCAAACCGAAACACTCAAATGCTTAAAAGCTTATAAACACACTTAAACCAACTTAAACCCTTGATTAAAACTCTTTAAAACATTTCTTGCTAATGAATGAGAACAGCAATGGGGTATTTATACCCACTCAAAATCTCAGCAAAAACCCCAAGCAAATAACAAAAACAGCCCCAAAAAAATAGCTCAGAAAATAACCGTTGGAGTCCAATGGTCATATCGGCGGTCGAACGAAAAAATTCACGGTCGACCGCGATCCAGATCCCAAGCTGAGAAAACGAGCAGAGACTTCTTCGGTCGACCGGTGCGATCGACCGTAGGAAGTCTCGAGCTCACGGTCGACCGCGACGGTCGACCGACAAACTCTCTGCTGCCCACTGACGAATGAACATAGGTGCGGTCGATCGGTGTGGTCGACCGCATACTGATACATTCCAAAAACTGATTTGCTGATTTTAAAACACTGTTTACAAATATCAAATAAATTCTAAAAAATGTAAAACTTTGAGGAATGATTGTAGACATGATAATAAATATGCTACAATGACTGGTTTTCAAAAGAATTTCCCAAATGAAAAATATCATCATTTTACAAAATAGTCCAAAACATAAAAATGTAAGCACATGAGTTTGATGTTTTGACCTAAACCAACTTTTGAAACTTTACAAAATGATTTTATAGACTTGAAGAAAGATGTAAACTATTGTTATGAAGTCTATAAATAATGAATGTAGTATTTTATCAAAATACACATATAATGCACTAAAACATGATTTCATTGAACTAACTAAAATTAATATTGATGAAATCATATATATGCATATAAGTATGAAACAAAAATATGTTTTCTAATTATATTCAATTGTTTCATAGTAAAACTTGAAAACTATCAAACCAAAACATATATGTATATATATAACTATATATATACAAAAATCAAAACGTGTATGTGTGTATATGATTGAGCTTAAAGTACTAACACACATAATACAAAATCTAAACTAGATTACCCAAGCTTGATCTTGATCTTCAATAAGCTTGACTTGGTATACTTACGGATGAAGCTTGAACTTGGATCTTAAACTTTGAATTGCAAGGCTTCAACTCGACATTCCGCTAACCTTCATTGGATATGATCGTGAATGCGCAATTCCATCCATCCTCCAACTCATTGTTTGCCTAGAATAAATACGAAAACACAAACACTAGACAAACAATATTAGAAGTAAATTATTTGTTAAATATCATCAAAACAAGAAGGCCAACAGTTTATACCGCATCAAGTTTTTTGCGTCGTTGTCGGGGAAGGTGCTTAAGTAGGTTTTAATTATTTTGGTTCTTTAACTTGTATGTTTATTGTGAATGAAACGCTTGGAGCTTGAAGGATCGCGGATTGGAGAACTAGGATTTAAAGATTTGCTTGTAGGTAACTCTTCTTTCTAGAATTTTTAATTCCACCCTTTAGCTACTTCTTCACAATTAGAGACAGTTAGGACTTAAAAAAAAGATTTTATTTTCGTTGACCATAATAAAATTCACCCTCCACTTTGACATTTACTAACAAGATAATAAATTCAAATAATTTCCCTCTTCTCATTTGTTTGATTGTTAACCCTACTTAAAAAAAGATTTTTTCTTTTTCCATCCTTTTTAGTTGCTTTTAATTCATAGGGTTGCATTTCATATTATTAGTAGGAATTCACCAAGTGATTTGAGTATCTTGATTTGGTACACACTTAAAAATATTTTTAAGGGTAAAACCCCATATTCAAGATAAGGTGAGGGATTTCATCACCCTTCCCTTAGCCAAAAAATCACTAATTTCTCACTACACCACCCAAGCCTATTAAAACTCATTAGACGTTGGCCCTAAGGATTCGAGCTCAATATGGTACAAAGAATCCTTAAGTGAACCGATTTAAGTTTTCTTGGATTAGTTGGTGTCTAAGATAAGGTTTAGGGGTTGCGTAAAACGCTCCGTACGGAACGAGATACTTAATTAATCTCTGATCACCCTCTAGTACTATCCTTACCTGGCTAACTACCCGAGTAAAACTTTAATCTTTTCACTTTAGGAGTTTTTGA
The DNA here is from genome assembly GCA_022839385.1 of Asparagus kiusianus. Lineage (NCBI taxonomy): Eukaryota > Viridiplantae > Streptophyta > Magnoliopsida > Asparagales > Asparagaceae > Asparagus > Asparagus kiusianus. Next base: position 18,583 of record BQKN01000201.1, read on the forward strand.
TTAGAAGCTAGTCTAGTTGAGTTAGGCTTAACCCTAGAGTTAGAGTGATTGAAAAGTGATTTATTTTGATTTGTTTTAGTTATAATTTTCCTCTTTTTCCATTAACTAACTTTTATAAAAAAAAAGTATAAAAAAAATAGTTTTGGTGTATGCAACCGTGGATTAGGGATAATACACATCGATTAATTTACTTTGAACCAATCATAGAAATGGCGTATCCTAATCTGCCCGTTCTTCAAGATATGTGCTATCCCATTAGAAATGCAATCCCCTCTTGCATTAGGCTTCCCGAAACAAATGGAATAAATTTTAAGCTTAGATCGCATTACATAAACATGCTTCCTAAATTTCTTGGAAATAAAAAAGAAGATGCATATATTTTTATCTCGGAATTTGAGGAAGTGTATATTATGGATAAAATGAGAGAATTAATAGAAGATGTGATCAAACTCAGATTTATTTTATTTGCTCTCAAAGATTAAAAAAATAGCTGTATAGCTTACCCGTAAATTCTATCACTACTTAGGAGGAATTTATCACCGTTTTTCTTAAGAAATTTTTTCCTATCTATAAAACGGTGAAGCTAAGAAATAGCATCATGAATTTTAAAATTGTCCCGGGAGAACCTTTTTGGAAGTATTTTGACCGATTTAAAGCTATTCTCATCCAATGTCCTCATCACGGTTTAGAAAAATGGCGATTGTGCCAAATAATTTATGAGAGATTAGATTATTCTCTAAAAACTTTCTTAGAATCAATATGCCACGGAGATTTCATGAGGAAAAATGCTGACGAAGCTTAGGATTTCTAGAGAGTCTATCCGAGAAAATAATACAATAGGAACACTGTGATGACAGGGTTTCATCAGTTCCCCATTCTAAGTCAAGTGGTCTTTCCTTGGAGTCAAACATTGCTTCTGAAGCGAAGATGCCTACGATTCTGCGGAGGTTAGAAGCCTTAGAAATTAAGGAAAGAGCCCCGGCTCAAATCAATCATGTTTCAGCCTCAGGATGTCACAACTGTCTGTCACCATCTCATGTTTCAGAAGAATATCCTCTCTTAGAAAATAATCAGCCATTAGGACAGGTTAACGCTACATTCTAGCGTTACGCAAATGATCAATTCTCTCTAACCTACAACCCAGGTTGGAGAAATCACCCAAATTTTGCATGTAATCAGGAAACTCACTCCGGAACTCAAAACTCCACTCTCTCTTCAAACCAACAATTTCTTAGGGGAAACACAGTTCCTTTTAATTCTCATCCATAATTTCAATAACCCAATCTACCGTATCAAAATCAGTCTCCTATTCATCAAGCTGTAATTCAGACTCCTCACAATCCAGATCAGGATAAACGTCTCAATGTCTTGGAAAGGGGTTTGGAAACTATAATTAAGGCCTCCACTCAAACCACGAATATGTTGATTCAAACGTCCAGCACTCTGAATTCATTTATGCAATCAACCGAACAAATGTTCAACTCTAACACTCAAGCTATAGCTAGATTAGAATCCCAACTTGATCAACTAGCTAGTGTCGTGAGTGAAAGAGAGAAAGGAAAATTTTCGAGTCAACCCGTGGTCAACCCTAAGGACACAGGATGCAGTTCATCCTATAAAGCTCAAGTGAATGCAATCTATTCACTTCGATCAGGTAGACAGGTCGATAATCAAGTGAGAACTCCTTCAAGTCAAACTTTTGATCCAGTACAAATTCCTTCTCCTTCTCCTTTTCCTTCTGATGAATCTATTTAACAATCACCCCCCTCAGATGATCAAGAACCTGAACCCGAACCTGAGCCTGCTTTTGATAGGTTTAGACCAGTTGCTCCTTTTTCAGATAGACTCAGGCCTAGGAAACACTCCCCTCAAGAGGAGAAGATCCTAGAAACATTCAAGCAGGTTAACGTTAATATTCCTCTCTTAGATGTAATTGAACAAATTCCATCTTATGCTAAATTTTTGAAAGAATTATGCACTAAGAAGAGGAGAATAAATGTTCCAAAGAAAGTCTTTTTAGCGGCCAATATCAGTGATATGCTCTCAAATTCCATATCTTTGAAACGTAAGGATCCAGGTTCTCCTATCATTTCATGTGTCATTGATAATACTCACATTGATAAGGCGTTTTTAGACTTAGGGGCTAGTGCCAATCTGCTTCTATATTCAGTCTACCAGTAATTAGGTCTAGGTGTACTGAACCTAACCCGCTGCACTTTGCAGTTGGCTGATAGATCAGTCAAGGTCCCTATGGGTGAGTTAGAGGATGTTCTGATTTAGGTTGGAGATTTTATTTTTTTAGTAGATTTCATAGTCTTGGAAACACAGCCCGTTTCTAATCCCAAAGGACAGACACTTGTCATCTTAGGACGATCGTTCTTAGCCACTTCTAATGCTCTCATCAACTGTAGAACTGGTCAAATGAAGCTGTCCTTTGGGAATTTGACTGCTGATCTCAACATTTTCAATCCAGAGGACCAACCAAATAATCAGCCTTTAGAAATAAATTACATTCAGGAAAGATCAAAAGAAGAAGAAGAAGAGTCTGAGTTAAGTTTTGAGAAAATTTTTGATGAAGAGTTGGAGTTTTTAGAAGAAGCCGATCAGGTCATCGAGAATGATGAAACTGTGTTAAACATTTGTTGCCTTGAATTAAATTTTAAAGAACTCTTTCTTGATGAACTTAGATTCTTGGAGAATAATCAACCAAATTTTCAGAACTCAACCATGAATCTTGGGGTTGAGAAAAATGCTACAGAAGAATTGGTTGTTATAAAACAAGAATTCACAGTACAAGAGTCTTAAGTTCATTAAGAAATACAAAATACATGACACCAATAATACATACCTTACTTTGTTGCAAGAATTATTGAACACCCCGAAATATTTGGAATTTCACATTATTGATTATATCATTCTGAATTTGTTTAAAATTCAGAGAAGAATTTTAAACAATAAGGTAGGATTCAATATAGAATACAAGCTCTTCATGTTGAACCCTTCATTCTATATTATTTGTTTTGTTTTATTTCAGAATAATAAAAAGAAATCATTCTTCTCTCATTCGAGAGTTTCTTATTCGGTTTAAAAAAAGAAAAAAAGAAAAAAAGAGAAAAAGAAAAAAAGAAAAAAAAAGAGAAAAAGAAGAAAAAGAAGAATAAATTTTTGATTCCATCCTCCTCAGACCAAAGGTAATTGCAGATTTTTATCAGCTGACCAAATATAAGTACTTCACTTCTTATCTGCTTTACTTTATGCATCATAAAGTTTGCATTGAGGATAATACAAAATTTAGGTGTGGGGGTGGGAATTAGTTATTTTTTTCTCTTTATTTTACATTTTTAGTTGCATTTTTGTCATTTTTTTTCCTTTTCCTTAAAAAAATTTTAAAAATATCGTCACTTGCCAAATTAATAGAGTTATGTAATAATTGATTTATTTGATAAATTTTAAATTTTCTAATCTCTAGTTTGTTATTTACTCAAGTTTACCTTTTATGATAACTCTAAATAAATTTCTTAAGAAATGATTTCAAAGTAGTATACTTTATTTAAGCCTTAACTTAGATTTTTATTTAAAATAATAGAATTTATGCATGCTTAGCTTAAAGTTAAAAATAATTTTTCAAAGTGTCTTGACTTACATATTTTCCAGAATATATATACATATACATATAAAAAAATTACAAAAGAAGAGTGCGAAAAATGGGCACCAAAAGAAAAAAGAAAGAAAGAAAGAAAGAAAAAGAAAAACTCTTAAATTTAAGGTGATTCTATCTTATAAAGGCTAAGCTGACCGAGTAATTAAGCCCAAGGAGTATTTCCATACTTAATGGCCTAAGCGCAATTGGGTTGGGATCCATTGGCCCAAAACTCATTAAATGGTCGTTTAGAAAGCCCGTTAAAGTAGAAAAAAAAATCACCAAGGAAGAAAGAGTTCAAAAAATAAAATAAAATAAAATAAAATAAAAATACTAATAAATGTTTTATATATATAGTTATATTTGTATATATGGCCTTGAAAAATATTTTAGATCAAGCAACTTGAATATTATTTTAAACAAAGAGTTAGCATGTTCTTTTTAAAACTTTTAAATTAAATTTCTAAGTTTGGCTTGGTTTTGTATTGCTATAATGAGAAGATTTTCTAGAAAATTTACCTTAGAGTTATATATAAAAACGTTTTCTTGAGTGATAACTAGCTTCAATTAGATTGTCTAAAGTTATCAAGTGAATTTAGTTATTCACTGACTTCTTTAATTTGGAAAGTTGACCGAATTTTATGAGTATATTCACTGCAAAACCTCACGAGACTACAACTCGTCCATAGGGTAACCTAGGGGTTTTAAGGTTTGTTGTATGCGTTAAATACAACCGTGATTCCTACGAAAGTGAGTTAGGTTTTCTTTTCTTTTTCTTTCTTTGCTAGAGGACTAGCAAAAGTTTAGGTGTGGGGGTATTTGATAATCATATTTTATTACAATTTTATACCCTCATTATCTATTTTTAATGAATAAATATATCACTAATAATTGTTTTTATCTTTAATTGCAGGTTAATGAAGAATAAAGCCCAAAAATCTCATCTCTCAACAAAAGCTCATGAATTAAATGAAGAACACAAGCAAGAGCCAAAAATCCCAAGCCCAGAATCAAGCCGAGTAGCTTGTAGAAGCCGGAGAAAATAAAAAAATCCAATATGAAAACAAAATATATTCAAGATGGTTGGCCGCAAAGAAACGACGATATCTCTTAATCCGGAAGACGAAATTTAACATATAATATATAAAAATCGCCTATCTCGATGAGACGAAGTCATCTGTAGAGGTAGATTTTTGATTGGACATTGATGTCAGCATCGATGCTGGTATCGATAGCTACGAATCAGTTACAGATCAATGACTGATTTTTAATGGTTTTGGATAAGGATTCAATCCAATGGCTCTCATTCATTGATGTTTACTATAAATAAGGGTAGAGAGTGAGGGGTTAGAGGTGTGAAAATTTTTATAACTCATTTTGGAGAGGAGGGCCACTCTTAATTGAGAAGGCCTTCCAAATTTGTAACTTTTATTATAATTAATAAAATAATTTTTTTTACCACTTTAAATATTTCTTCTCTTTGTTGGATGATGAAGATGGAGATAAAGAATTATTTGGAGGTTTGTATTTTATTTTCCCTTTTATTTCTTTTTTATTGCTTATTAGTTTAGATTTATTTCTATGCTTGTAATTAGACTTTATTTTCTTGTTAAATAGCCAAGAGGCTAGAACCCTCTTGTCTTAGATTTATTTCATGCTTATAGATTAGATTTATTTTATGCTTATAGAGTTGATTTATTTTCTTGTATTTAATTCTTATAATTTATTTTGTAGTTTAGATTTTGTAATTAGATTTTAATTTCTTGTACTATTCACCTTGAGGCTAGAACCATCTTGGGTTTAGTTTTTCTTTTTGTTTATTTTTATTTTTTTTTGATTTGCCTTTAGGCTAGAACCCTCTAGGGAATCACCATTTTCTAAGGTTCAATTTTAGATTACCCATATCTTTAATTGAATCCACCATCTTTACTTTCTTGAATTTTATTTTTTATTCTTGATTTTTATTTGTTCTTGATTTTTCCTTCTTGCCTTGTTGATCATATTTATATTATCACTTCCACTCTCAAATATATTCATTTACATAATCATTTTCATTCTCTCCATCTCTCCACAATCGCATTCACTCATCACTCCTATTTGTCACGCACACAACATAAGAACCAATTTTATATTTTTTTTCCTACAAAACACCTTCCTCATGGGATCGATATATTTATACTATAACTTGACACGGTTGTGCACTTGTAACATTTTTAGTACATGTTTATGCCGCATCAACTGTTAAGGACAAAATCCAAGCCTTAATTAGCGTTGGCGTCATCACTGCAAAACAGCCCAAAGAGGAAGGTGGGCGCAAATGCAGTTTCTATCAGCTTTGGTTTTGTCCCTCTATCATGGTTTCAGCCAGAACCCATATCAAAGGTGGAGATGAAGATTGTTATTGACGATCCCCATGGACAATGCCAGAAGTGGCTTGTGCAGCACACGGTCCCTAACGACGAAATTCTTTGGGTCCATCCAAATTTGCTCAAAGATGAACAATGGGATGGGTCCTTGTCCAAGAAGAAGTCCAAGAGTAAGGATAAATCTTGTTGTCTCGCCATAGCAATCCCTGAGAAAGATGATAAAGGTATCCCTACCTTCTCACTTTTTGAAGATGAACAATAAGTCTTTGCTACCAGGAGTGGGAACGAATACCAATATAAGTATCCCAAAGTCTATAATCCAAATACTAAAATGTTGCTTGAGCTAGGGTGGTTACAACTCCCCTTGCAACTACTGAGAAACCCCAGCAACAACCAACTAACAGGAAAAAAGAGAAATAGCCCCAACACCAAGAGGTTCAGAATCCGAAGCAGTCTCGATTCAATCGTCCGATTAGAAGAGATAAACTGGGAAGTTCAAACACACCATACCGCTTTGATGTTATGACTTAGCTAGCTAACATTCCAGCGAGGATAACTCTATACGAGTTATTATGTCTTTCCAAAAATACTAAGGAGGCTCTGAAAGAAGTCTTGGCTGATTCTGACGTATTCCTTACTCAAATAAAGCCAATCCCCGAAGAAGCGGAGCCACTAGTTTAACATTGTAATTTGGTGGCCAAGCAGTTCCCTTATATTACCTTCACCAAGAATAACATGCAAGTGAGAAATTTGAAGCATGATAGTCCTTTGTATTTCACCGGACACATCGGCTCCACCGTTATCAACCGGATCCAAGTCGATCCGGGTTCCGCTATCAACATCATGTCACTCCAATTGATGTACAATCTCAGAATCACTTCCAGTAAGTTGGCTTCGATAAGCATCATTATCTACGGATTCAATACCAGTGGGTCCAGACCATTGGGTAAAATCCGGGTGAAGTGCCAACTTGGGGATTTAAGGTCCGAGGTCACGTGCTACGTGATCGATGCGGAAGCCTCCTATAACTTACTATTAGGTCGACCCTAGATCTATAATAATATTATAGTCCCCTATATCCTCCATCGGTGTCTAAAATATATAGACACAAATAATGAGGTCAAGACGATGGTCGCGAATAAGCAACTATTTAAGGGATTGGAAAACTACTTCACTGATACCCTTTTTTACGGTGCTGAATCCAATACTGAATCATCGGCCCAAGGCACAGCATTGAAGAAGAAACTAATACCGAAGCTAGGCTTGATTATAATGGAGATTTTGTACTACCATTTGTAGTCAATCTTAACAATGGTGAATCGTCAGATGGAGTTGTAATTAGCAACTTGCCAAAGAAATAATAAATAACGATTTAGAGTATTCGATTTGTCTTGATAATATAATGCAGGGGTTGTATGATAATCTCGACATATATATGCCGCTTCAGTCGTCTTGTATGACGAAGAAGCATGTCCAAAACTCATTTGGAACAACTCTTGTCCTTCCAGCCAAGGCGGTGGGGGTGAAAAAGAGTTGTTCCAAATGAGTTTTGGACATGCTTCTTCGTCATACAAG
>BQKN01000201.1:31163-44981 GCA_022839385.1 Asparagus kiusianus
GTGAACTTATATCAACTTAAGTGGACAAGAAGTAGTTGTCCACCAAACTTTCTATCCACCCATATATGAGGCATGTTGGCTCATCCCACGAGCTGGCCCATGTGGGCTTAATTAGCAGTGTGACAATCCAACTCGTGGCTCGTAATGATACCAGTTGATTGTCTTTAGTTGCTTATTTTCAAGCCTAGAGCTCGTCCCAACCCACTCGCGGGTTCAGGATTAAGCGGGGTGGGCCACAACACAGGCTAGCCCACCTATCTCACTATTTTTATTTTGTAATAGTTTTCTAAGTATTCTTTAACACTTAAAAATTACATGAAATTAACAAATTAACAGTCTAACCATTATAAGAAGTGAGGGAAAAATAATTTTATTAAGTAAAATCGTATATTTTTATACACTGTCAGAGGGAAATATCGCAAACAAAAAGACTTAGCTTGAAGCCAGTTCTATGTCCACGGGCAAAAAATAATTGCTGCACTAGTTAAAAAAAAATAGAACAAAAGAAATTATAACAAAGTGTAATAAAAGTGTTTGTATAGTAACGAGAAAACTTAATTTAAGCTGGCCCATCATACGGGTCAAGCGAGTGTGTTCGCCCACATAGATGCCCATCTCATTTGGTGGGCTTCGTAGGTCAAGCGAGAGGGCCTCGTAGCTCAAGCGGCTGCTTGCTCGCATAGGTAAAGCGAGAGGGTATCGTAGGTAAGATTCGACCCGCTACAGTAATGGGCTGCAGGTTTGAGATGGGTCATATAAAATGCCATTACAACTAGACGTTGACGAGACAAAACATGCCTTGCATAACATCATACATATTAAAAGCATTTAAACACCAAAAAAAATGCCATTATGCAACTAGAGACATCATAAAACAAGAATATAATATATAGACGAACATTGAGACTTACTCCGCTGGCAAATCGATTATCGGATCTAATCAAATGGATTTTATTTATTGGCCCCTCATTTTGTTAAATAACTTAGCAATGCTTATATACTATATACGCAGTATTCCAATATTATATACAATGCTCCATAAGAAAGGGAAGGATGGCACTAAAATATTTTTCTTCCTTTCACGCTCTCATTTGCACGAGCATGCATAATCACACCAGCACATGACAGTTCCAAAGTAAGAAAAGTTAATTGACATAGAAAAAGAAGAAGAATTTCATTGCTTGGGGGAGAAAATGGTTGCCAGGCCCTTGTCGACGAACATCTCGATGGGAGGGCCATATGTCATAAGATCACCGGAACGCTGATGGCACTCATGGGTCCCATCCCCCCTCGCAAGAACCTCTCCATCAGAGTCGATGATGCCTCCCTTCTTGGAGTTTCCTACCCGCTGCCCTGGCTCTAGCCTGAATGCCTTCACCTGTATGATTCACAGACTCGTGTCATATCACATTATATATGAAGTTCTTAGCTAATGAATTATTTATGTAAGTGGTATGTATGTTCCTACACAAGCAGAGGTTGCTAGAAAGGTGGAGATCAGGATAAAAAATGGGGAAAACTCAACCTCAAGGCTGAAAAGGGTGCAAATTTTGACCGACCAGTGACGAAACTGTGATATGCATTTATTTTTTTAACTATTAGGGGCAAACACCAGCTCGATCAAGAATTGAACCACCAACAGGCCATTCAGATTAATCTGATGGTGGTCCTATCCGGTAAATATAAAACTCACTGTTCACTTCTAACAGAATACTAAACCTTCAAGTCCAACCACACACACATGCTCTCGCAATGGAAGTTTTTCATAATAATCACAGTTTTCTATCTAGGTGGCTTTAAAGCTTTCCTTTTCTGAAAAAGTAACTACCGTTGATTCGAGAAGTCCAAACAAAATCCATGAATCCATGGTTAGTTTCAAATCTTCTGCTAAGCACCAGATAAGCATTAATCAAGAGAATACTTGCTTTCTTAAACACAGTGACACACCTTAAAGTACATAACATATGGCGATTTGACATGGCTTCCATCATTCATCTTCAACATCAACGATAGCATGGTTGATTTTGGACAGTCCCGAGTTATAACCACATCAAGGTAGCCATCTGAGAACTGCAACAAATTCCAAGAAACACAATGTACTTTTATACAAATCATCAGTTAAAACAAAATGACAACAGCAAGAAAGAAAATATTCCCAATGATGACCAAAAGAACAACCTTTGCTTCAGGTGCAGGCATTATGTCTTCACTAGACCAGGGGACATTGTTAAGCCAAACGTTAACAAATGGGCCATCTAGATATCTCCATTCTAAACTATTGGAGCAAATTGAAGGACCCTGATAACCACCTTGCTCGGCTGGAGAATCATTCCCATGACTTTGCGCTGATGTACTGCTGACTACTTCCCCGTTCCTGTTGTGCTCGAGAGGTTCACCAAATGCTTCATACCCAGGAGCAGGAACGAACTGAACACGTCCATGATACCTTCGCAATTTCATTATCCGCAAAAGGACCTGTGATCAGTAAAATATGAACAATGAGTTTGAATATGATTCACATGATATGCTAGAACGTATATGAATATTATAGGATGTGCTATCCATGATGAGGACAATAATGGCAATTTCCATATTTGTTATTTGACTTTCTTTTTATTTTAGTTTTGAATAAGGAAAATTTGGCAAGTTCGATTAGATCTTAATTTAGTTTTAATTGTGAGAAATTTGAAGAATTTTTCTATTTTGGTAGTATTTTAATTTTTGAATTTTGAATTTTGGATTTTGAATTTTAGGTCAAGTTTAGTAGTTAATCAGTTTTTAGTATTTGAGTGATTTGAGAAATCTTATTGATTTTGAGAGATTTTGTAATTGCTCTATAAAAGCACTGTTGTAATCAGAATGAAAAGATAATGAAGAATTGAATGAAATATTTTGTTAGCTAATTTTTGTTGTGAAGCCAAACGGTTGGTGTGAAGCCTCGGGTGTGAAACCCTAGGCCGAATCTCCCTCTCCTTCCTCAGATGCCAAAAACAAAATCCCTCATTCTTCTCTTCCCTCCAACCGACAGACCCCCACTTCCCCCTCTCCCTGTCGCTCCCCCACAACACTACTGCATGCCCATCGTCCTCAACCGCCGACCCTTCTCCTTCCCCAATCAACCCTTAACTCCAGTCCACAAGCCACCACTCCTCCCAAGCAATCGTTGCCGCCTCCTTCCCCTCCACAAGCCACGAAATCTCTGTTCTCCTCCCGCTCAACAGCCTTACCTCCTCATCCCTGATCTTCTCCTACCGACAGTCGCCGTCCCTTTCCCCCCCTCCAGATCTCCTCCCAGCCGAGCCGCCCTACCAACTCCTTGCCCACCGCTTCTCTCCCCTGCTCTCCTTTAACTCGAGTAGCCACCCACAAGACGCGCTTCCTTCCCCTGCTCCCCTCCATCCTCAGGCAGCCCCGATACCAGCCTCGCCTCCCTACCACCTCCATATCAACTACAAAACCCCCAGCCCACCGCCTGCGTCATTCCCTCTTCCGAACAGCAACCTACCCTTATCCCCTCCTCCACAGCCGCCTGCCCATGGGTCATCACATCGCTCTAGCCCCGTCGACCTCGTTGTCATTCAGTTCGCCGCCGCCGTCATCGCTCAGTTCGCCGCCGTCATCGTCGTCAGTTCGACACCATTGTCGCCAGTTCATTCGTCGACCATCACTACTTGATAGCCCAATAAATCATTTTACTGTTAATCTTATTTTATTAGTTAATTGCATGAGTATTCCACCTCTAAACTCTAATCATATATTCACTGCTTATATTATATTTGTGAGTTTAGAGTAATTAATCATGTGACTGTTTAAATTTGATATTGATTGTAGAACTTGAGCATGATAATGAATATAGCAGCTAAATTGATCGAGATTTGAATTATTCATAATTATTTATGCAAATTTTGTTAAATCTATCTGTCACATTAGTTGTTTGAATTTAATTTCTAGCCAAAGATCATGAAATTTGGTGAAATGATGCATTATTTGATTTAAATCGTTGATTTTGATAGACCCTCTGTCTCGTTTCACATCATTTTTAGTATCAGAGCATAGTTCTAGGTTAGAAATTTTTTTGCTTAGTTTACTTGAGTCTTTTATTTGTTATATAAAAAATTATCATTCATCTCATTTAGTTATTAGTGCATATCCACTCGCACAGGTCTACCCTATCGATTAGGAGAGTAGTGAATCGCCTAGTGAGACCAGCATGTCAGACAATACAGGTCTCGTACTCCTTAAGAGATTCGATGAGCTAGCAGAATAAATATGTGCCATAGTCCAGGAATGTAGAGCTACCCGTGAGATCCTGACAAACTTCCAAAACGTAACCAACGAGAGGCTCGCTAGGCTAGAAGAAGCGCGTATTGCAACTCCACCTCCGCAAGGTCAAGGTTATGGGCACCTTGTTCATCGACCTCCACCTCAACCTATGCCTGATCCACCAACTTTTGATGGTAAGCTCGACCTACAAGCTTTCTTGGACTGGCTGAAGAATATGAATCACTACTTCAATTGGTACGCTTTGACGGAACAACGGAACGTCAAGTTTGCAGCAATGAAGTTTACCAGACCAGCCTGTCAATATTGGACCAAACTCGAAATGTTAAGATATATTAGAGGTAAGTTACCAATTTTAACTTGGCGAGAAATGACCGACGAGCTAAAAAGAAAATACCTCACTCCAATTAAAATTAATAAACCGCCTATAACAGAATAAAAATCTATTCTTGAGCAAACCGTCTTAGATTTGACAGAATCTAACTCTAACAAGAAAATCCGGGATAGTAAAATTAAAAAACCATGCACTTTTGTTTCTTCTGAAACTACCCCTGCAATTGTGGAATTGACTAAAGTTTCATGCAATAACGACACTCCGATTATTCCCCAAACTACCCATTTGATCACAAAGTTTATTGATGTTGTCTTTGAAGTTGTTCCTGAAATTGAAACTCCAACTCCTCCTGAACTCACTCCAGTGATTGAAAACATTGTTGATGTTCCCCATAAAGTCCTCTCGGACAAACATGAATCTATACATGACACCCAACACGTTCACTCAGATATCTGTATAGAGGTTGAATCCCAAACTAAGCATATTGAAATAACTCCCATATTAGATATCAAACCACCATGCATTGTCCCGACAGTCACTCACATATACATTGATTCATTTTAGAAATATATAGTGATTAGGGATACAAGTTTGAACACAGAGTGTTTTCATTGATATTCGACCTAAGCTTGACATTTTAAATGAACCGCATACCTTACAAAGTATTTCATTTCTCTCTTATGTTAAGCGCACAAAAACACTCCTCTTTCATGCATTTGTTTACATATTCCTCACTATCATTGTTATAACAGAAAATTTGTTATGCATATTAACGAAGGAACGCCTAATTATTCCATTTGATAGAGGATGTCATGCGTGTTAGACACTTCGTTGAGTTTACATCTACCATTGATCGCATTGTTCGAGTCTGCATGTCATACATAGTCATTTGAGTTGATTTGCATCATTTTGTTTTGATTTGCATTGATCATATATTAGGGAATCAGTGATCTAATTTGAATAAATACATCGTTAACTGAAATATATGATATGGAGTCAGAACATAATTTAAAACTATTAATGTTTGAGATGGTTTGGCCTTGTCCAATACAGTGTCTTTTATAGCTGTTTGAGATTTGACATGATATTTATGAACTTTTCCAACTCTTGAAATAATTAATGGCATCATTTATATTATAGATTTGGTCATAGTTTTATTCTCAATATTGATTGATTAAGCAGTTCACAATGTTTATTGACAATCCACTGATATAAGCCTGACTCTAGCAAATTATTTCTGAGAGTTCTTTCTCTTTACCTCACTTCTATATATTCATCCATACAGCAGTGAATTTTGATAATATTTTAGATGGTGAAATTACGATGTCATCTAGCTAATGATTTGAGATGCATGAAAATAACTAACGACAGATTAAGATGCAGGCAAAATATATTGAAGATGATAAATTTTTGCAACTAACTCGACGGAGTCGAGTTTTCTCCCACCCGAGGAGAATGATGAGGACAATAATGAAAATTTTAATATTTGTTATTTGACTTTCTTTTATTTTATAGGAGAATGATGAGGGCAATAATGGCAATTTTAATATTTGATATTTGACTTTCTTTTATTTTAATTTTGAATAAGAAAGATTTGGAGAGTTTGATCAGATCTTAATTTAGTTTTAATTGTGAGAAATTTGAAGAATTTTTCTATTTTGGTAGGATTTTTTTTATTTTTAAATTTTGAATTTTGAATTTTAGGTTAAATTTAGTAGTTAATCAGTTTTTAATATCTGAGTGATTTGAGGAATCTCATTAATTTTGAGAGATTTTGTAGTTAGTCTATAAAAGCACTATTGTAATCAGAAGGAAAAGATAATGAAGAATTGAATAAAATATGTTGTTAGCTATTTTTTGGTGTGAAGCCGAACGTTGGTGTGAAGCCTCGGGTGTGAAACCCTAGGCCGAATCTCCTCTCCTTCCTTAGCCACCAAAAACAAAACCATTGTTCTTCTCTTTCCTCCAACCGACAGACCCACTTCCCCCTCTCCCCATCGCTCCCCCACAAGTCCACAACACTACCGCCTCTCGGCCCATCGTCCTCAACCTCCAACCCTTCGCCCCCTTCCCCGATTAGCCCTCAACTCCAGTCCACAAACTGCCGCTCCCCCAAGCAATCGCTGCCGCCTCTTCCCCCTCCACAAGCTATGAAATCCATGTTCTCCCGTTCGACAGCCCTGCCTCCTCCCTAATCTTCTCCTGCCCGACAGCCGCCGCCCCCTTTTCCCCCTCCAGATCTCCTCCCAGCCAAGCCACCCCACCAACTCCCTGCCTATCGCTTCTCTCCTGCTCTCCTTTAACTCGAGCAGCCACCCACAAGCCGCGCCTCCTTCCCCTGCTCCCCTCCATCCTTAGGCAGCCTCGACACCTAGCCCTGCCTCCTTGCTACCTCTACATCAACCGCAAAACCCCCAGCCTACTGTATGCGTCATTCCCTATCCTGAACAGCAACCGACCTTGATCCCCTCCTCCACAACCGCCTACCCACGGGTCATCACATCGCCCTAGCCCCGTCGACCTCATCATCATTCAGTTCGTCGCCATCGTCGTCGCTCAGTTCGCCGCCGTCATCGTTGCCTGTTCATCTGTCGACCGTCACCACTTGACAGCTCAGTAAATTATTTTTCTGTTAATCTCGTTTTATTAGTTAATTGCATGAGTATTCCACCTCTAAACTCTTATCATATATTCATTGCTTAAATTATATGTGAGCTGAATTGATCATATGACTGTTTAAATTTGATATTGATTGTAGAATTTGAGCATGATAATGAATATTGCAGCTAAATTGATCGAGATTGGAGTTATTCAATTATTGATGCAAATTTCGTTAAATCCATCTGTCACATTAGTTGTTTTGAATTTAATTTCCTGCCAAAGATCATGGAATTTGGTGAAATGATGCATTATTTGATTTAAATCACTGCTATGTCCCGTTTCACATCATTTAACCTAAGAAGAAGGAACTCCAAAGATACCCTCAGGTACCTATGCAATAAAGAAGCTTAAGCACCTATGGGAGTTAGCAATCTATGATGAGTCAAAATGTATATGGTCTGCCACTTGTAGTTGACTACGCTAATGTAAGTCATAAATAGATTCTTTTATCGTGGCAAAGTTATACATTCAAGCAAATGCTGGAAAGGAAAATAAGTTGGACTACTCCATGCTATATTGAATCAAATATCTGTATTGTTATCATTATAGCTTTCAACTGAGTGGAATAAACGAGTTGAAAGCCTATAGTCTAAGTACAGTCTGCCATTAAAGATAAAATGTACGCACATAGAAGTCTAACCGAGCACTTCCCATCCATCGATACTTCTCAGACTCAATATCAACATCTGCAATAAAACCTGCAGAGAGTATTAAAGTCATATTCAGACACAATCGGAAATTAATCTAATCTCCCCAAACCACAAACTAACTCATCCTTAGAAAGCAAAATACAGAAATTTTTGAAAATTAAAACGAAGGTCTCAGATTTTGAATACCCCATGTAACCATCAGAACACTAAAAAATTTGGTAACTCCTTGCATGACAGTGGTAACATCTAGCGAGCGTTTATGACCTATATGTAAACAAGCAGTGCTGAAGAAAAGATTTATCTTAAAGAATGAAAGTTTGGAAACTAGATACTGAAAAAAAAAAGACCTCTGATAACCGAAAACACAGAATTTGAGATTGAATATTTTTCACCAACTGCATCAAGAAGTGATTTCGCCATGCCATTTCCTGTACCTGCATTTAATACCCTAGATCAAAAAAAAATACTTGATGACATAAATCATACCAATGGAGCTATACAGTGTCAGATGTTCATAAAAGTGAGTTTTTCCCCACTTAAACCTAAAGCAAACACATGAAGATAATTAAGGGGAAAAAATGTTTACATTCATATTGAGTTACTTTCAAACCAGAAAGAACGTAATTCCCAAGAAAGAAGTTTACAGCACGTTAATACCTTGTAATTTATTAAAATATGCACATAAAACAATAAAATAAAATTAATTAAATCATGTTATCTTATTCTTGTTTAGGTCCCGTGTTTTACCTCCACCCTACCCCTGCAAACCCCTTCGTCTCAACCAACATACACACACAAAGGATAATTAGAAGAATGACCCATAAAAGTTTGCAATAGAAAAAGTCTGGAAGCTTCCAGCCATAGCAAGCCGGATGCTTCCTGCCTTTCCAGAAGGAAGCAGAGGACCTCCTTTCCTGTCCTGGATGTCACTCACTCTATCTAGTAAGAGCAGGCAAAGCAGTATCTATTGTGCTGGGGGAACATCTTGATGGATGAAAGCATGAGGGTTTGAAAAGGTACAATGCAAGGAATAGTTTCTGTTATAAGTCAATTAAAAATAAAATATAATAGCGATCACATAAAAGAAAAGAGGGCAAAAATGTCCATCTAAGAGTTTCACTGACAGAAAGCAGAATTCATCCAAGAGTTTCTTTCCACATATAGATATTTATCCTTTGTTAAAATATGAAAAATTACTTTTTTTCCTATCAAGTCACTTTCTTGTAAAAGTGGAAACTCAAAATGAAGAGTAATAGAAAAAGAATCTTTGAATAAGAAGGATTATAGAGAATTCCTTTACCAATATCTTTTTTCTTCACTTTCTAAATATAGGAAGATTAATTGCGAAAAAAAGAAACCACAATGTGCAAGGTATTGCAGTTTAGTCAAACAACTGAGTTATATGATAGAAGTCTGAAAAGGAAGAGACACTATCAGCAAATAATTGTAGCTGAAATGAACATTTGAGATGGGTGAGAAGAAATTTTGCAGAAGTTGAGTATTCACTGGTTTTGTCCCAAATTCAGCCCATTTTCAAATTCGAAACATAGTCATTAATTAGAAGACCGAGCTATTCTGCTATGTTGGCACAACTTACTGCATCTAATAGTGTATAATATGGTTAAAGATTGCATGTTAGGAAAATATGGCAATGTACCTGCTGGAATTATTCCAAGGGGCACCTTGATTGCAGTATCCCAATCTTCTCTTTGCAGCAACCCATTTACTATCTACTCAGAGCAGGAAAGAACACAAGTTAGAAACAGAAAAAGAGTTCAACAGAAGCAGTTGGAGCAGCCACTGGTTTTTCTTTAAGGAAGCTGCAGAGAGCATATATATAAATTGCAGGTGAAAGTTGCACCAAAATGAATGTTGATATCCCATAGTCTCATACATATCTGCAACTATATAAAGTTACCGATTAAGTACATGTAATGTGTGAAAAAAATAAACCACAATAACTTGAACCCCTCAAAAACATAGCACATAGAGCTACTAAAATTTAAAAAGCAGTAACAGATGTCAACATTCTTAACAGAAGTAGATTGACATTTAATTGCAACTTATTGATGATGCAGGGCAATACCAAGCATTCTGCATGAAAAATACTTAAATAGAATGTTTTATCTATAGCAAAAGGGATTGAGCTTCTACTTATTCCAAGCTATTGTTCTACCAAGATTCAAGGATATAACCAAGAACACCCTATTGCTTTCTAAATCAGTAAATTGAGAATGTTGTAGCTCATGAGTTAAAACGTAAGATAATAAATAAGGATCTTCAGGAAGTTAGGAGTATTGCAAATCAAGGATAGAATGAGGAAGAACCTTCGGAGATGGTTTGATCATGAGCATTGGAGAAGTTGAGTTCTCTACTTAAAAGAAATTCATTTAATTATAGTTGAGGAAGCAAAGAAAACTTAGGTGGTTTTGAACATAGATTGAGGTGGATAAAAAGAATGATGGGTGATAAGCCAGCAGATGCTCTGGTGGACAAAAATTCCAAACTTCTGTCAGATTAGGAGAAGCTATCTGATGATTCAATATATGCGACTAATATGAAAACTACATTATTTAATGGTAATTTGGACAAATATTACATATTCCATGACTGTTTTGGGCCAGCTAATCCAATCCTTGTATAAATCATTGACATGCTGTTACTAGGATTTTCTGGCATTTGAGAAGTGCTCCACATAGTGCTCTCTTACATGCCATCCATGGACAGTCATCATCCAACTGATCTTCTTCCGATTCAAATTGTTAAAGTCACGGATTGAAAGAAGATCCACTATATATATATCTCATGCCATAGAGAAGTAAGAAACCGGCCGTAGTTTCTACATTGAGTGTAAAGTTGGATTATCCAGCCCTACTAGATACTACCATGAGCTGCTTTGGAGAGAACAGACATTTGGCAGTTTGGTTATAATTATATAACACCTCCCAATCAGAGTATATTGCAGGCATATTACACTAAGCTTGATATTTCATAAGAGAACAAAATGCACTGGGGAAGATTGTTATCTTATTCGACAAAAGGTGATTAATCACAAAGTCGCTGAGATGAAGCATGTATCGTGTTGCTAATAAGCTTAGCTGATTTACTTACAAAACCTCTCGAAAAATCACTTTGCAAGTTGGTTTATGTATCATATATATGCTTTAGATTGAAAGGCGATGTTTAAAAGTATGCCTTCTTGAGGTGTGTTATATAAAAGGCCCTTCTTAATTAAATCGCTAGTTGTCAGTTTGACGCTACGGCAGACCTTTTCTTCAAGTTCTCCAGTTGGTAGATCCAAACATATTGCCCTTTCTAACATGGTCAAAAAACTTTCACATAAAAAAAATAGCTTGAAGTAGAAATTTAAGCTAACATTACAAATAAATTCATGTCCCGACCGTTAATACGTCACATGAATCACTAACCTCCACCAATATGCCATCTCCACTGATGCATACAATTCCATCGTATTTTAGAAGATCCAGTTTATAGGCAATTTCTTGAGCATGAAGTTGATACCTGGTTTCTGAAAGATCACGGATATCACTTTGTTAATCAAGGTGCTACAGGAGAACGTTACTGCTACCCTTTAAGATCGTATTTGCCAAAGAAAACCATAAAGAGATTGCGCAACCATCAATCATATATTACAAGGCTACCAACCTTGCAACGTGTAGAGTATACCGGCGGCTACAAGCAGGGGCTTGACTTCATTCTGGAAGATCTTTCGTGCACATTTCTTCCCGCCAAAAGGGTTAAGAATGATAAACAACCTCTTTGGCCGGCCTGTTACATAAAGATATAAACTTCAGCAGAGCAAGGACTGACCTATGTCATAACAACACAAAATATTTACTTAATATGTTCATATTTCAGTGAAGATGTAATACACTGTTAAACTCAAGTGTCCTTTTCATGTTAGTTAGACTCGCAAACACATTGCTCAAACTGCAGCAATAAAAGAAATGTGGAAAGATGAAAGAAGAGATAAAGAGTGGACTTTTCTCAAAGGAAAATAGTATGTCAACAGGGAAGAGAATTGTTTGTTTAATGCTATTTAATGATCTTGAAAACAAGAGGGGAGGCACAAATGCTAAAAAAGATTAGAAGTTAAAAATAGCTGCTTCATTAGGAAGCGCTGTCCTCTTTTTTATTTTTAATGCCTTGAGGAAACGTACCAATTGTTTAAGAAATTTAGATTAAAAAAGGTTAGAACACAATGTTTCACATTGTAGTTTTAAGGCCCTGAAAAAGTTAGTATAAATGGCCGAATCAGGGAAAACATTAAAATACATGATAAGTTGGAGCGCTTGATAAGTAAAGAAATTCAGGTTGCATTCGAGGGCTCAGTGAGGATTTAGACCTAAGTTTATGCACCGCACCAAAAGAAAATAATACTAGATATACAAAATAATTATTAAGTAAAAACAAGAAATCGGAAGTATCTGAGACATCCAATTTCTAAAGTCAGAAGGGCTGGGGAACTAGCTTTATTAGGTACTGAATTTTGTTCTAATTAACGACAAGGTATCAAATACAGAAATTTCGCCTGGTTTTTTTTTTTTTGGGGGTTTTTTTTTTTTCTAAGTCCCGCGATCTCAACCCCCAAAAGGGGTTTAAATAAATAAGAAAAGAGCGGAAAAAAAAAGCTAACCAAATGAAGAGAAGCATTGGGTAAATTTATGGTTCCACAAATTGAGCATCTCATCGTTGTCCATCTCCAAGACGTAATCTTTCCTGCTCCTCTTCCCAATTCTTTTTGTGGCGACTCCCATCGATCGGTCTCCAACAACAACAAAGCCTCGAACCCTGATAATTCTTCGACGCTGGTCATCCTCATCATCCGTCCCAAATCCCAGCGCCTCCGACTCCAGCGCCAAGCACTGCTCTCCCTCCTCCTCTCCCCGCCACGTCAGCCTCCCCTCCGGGCTCAAGCTCGCTTCGCAAGCCCGCCCATTGACCCGGATCCGACCCGTAAGCGATCCAATTTGGGTGCTGTTGGGTTTTCCAACCATTTCCCTCGTCTTTTTTAGTAGTTTACGAGCTTCAAGAAACGAGATGAGAACCACGAAAGAGCAGGGGTGGGTGCGTGGGGGGGCGGAGATGGGG
The DNA here is from genome assembly GCA_022839385.1 of Asparagus kiusianus. Lineage (NCBI taxonomy): Eukaryota > Viridiplantae > Streptophyta > Magnoliopsida > Asparagales > Asparagaceae > Asparagus > Asparagus kiusianus. The sequence continues at coordinate 44,202 of BQKN01000201.1, forward strand.
ATGGGAGGAGTAATGGGAAAATTCAATAATAATATGGGAGACTTGAGAGGATGGCAACGGACGTCCACGTGACTTGCACGGCTCCGAGACCATAGAGGAGGAGGGGAATACAAATTGATTAAACACTTCAGAGGGAGTGATCACTGGTGAGTCCACCCACCCCAAGATGTGACCATAGGAATCGAACTTTTATTAATTAGGGAAAATTGCTTCCAGCCCCCAAAACAACCCAAAAAAATCGTGCTCTGCCCTCCCAAAACTTTTTCAACGGGCCCTTTACCCCCAAAACCGCCCCCGATTTTATTCCAGCCCCCAAAACGAATCCCCAGGCCTAACTCCGTTTAAACCCCTCTGAAAATGCCCAAAATACTCTTCGCAGCCTTTGTTCGTCGCCCTCTCACGACGGAAACTCATCGTTTCGACTGTAGGCATTAAATGGTGATTAGAATGACTTTTTTTTGGGGGGGGGGATTCCCATTTCCCTCCAAAATTATCACCAGCTATATTCTCCTTCAAGCTAAAATCGCTAATTTGTTCTCATTCCCCAACTAATTTGTTCCTTCCTCTTAAATCTCCTCAATAAAAGCCTCTTCGATTCTTCAACTACTCCCTGTAATAAAATGGCGGATGGTTCTCTTCTATGCGTGGTAACGAAGGTAAAAAGCAACAAAGGTGGTGACGGTGTATTCGTCGTTATCAAAGAGAATACAGAAATAATCAGCTTGAGATATCGAGTGGCGGAAAGGCTTAAAATACCAATGCAATCTCTTTCACTGAAGT
>BQKN01000201.1:59981-114877 GCA_022839385.1 Asparagus kiusianus
CAATTTTATACGCCTACAGGCGTTGTATTTACAAGCTTATATATTGGTTGCTAAGTTTAGCGCTCTGTTGCCAAGCTTATGGAATGGTTGCTAAGGTTAGCACCTTGTTGTTGTTAAAGGACTGTCTGACATGGTTATTTATTGGTTGTTAATCTTATGGATTGGTTGCTAAGGTTAACGAACTGTTGTCAAGCTTATATATTGGTTGCTAAGTTTAGCGCTCTGTTGTCAAGCTTATGTATTGGTTGCTAAGGTTACCTATCTGTTGTTAAACTTGTGGAATCGTAGCTAACATAAGCTCTTTGTTGTAACGTTTATTACTGTTGTTAGGCTTATTAGTTGAGAAGAACATGGGGTTGAATTGTTGAGCTTATGGTTTTGTAGTTAAGATCGTGTGCTGGCTGTCAAGGTTATGTGCTGGTTGTCAAGCTTATGGAATGGTTACTAATAGGGTTAGCACCATGAGTTAAGGTTAGATCTCTGCGGTCAAGCTTGTGTTTTGGTTGTTAATGTTAGCTATCTGTTGTCAAAACTATGGAATGGTAGCTAACGTTAGCTCCCTGTTGTACGTTTAGCTCTGTTGTAAGGCTTATTTGTCTGTTGATAAGCTAATATTTTGGTTGTTAAGGTTGTGGTATGACTGTAAAGAAGGACGTGACATTATACAAGGTTGTATTGTTGAGCTTATGGTTTCTTGGTTAAGATCATGATCTGGTTATCAAGATTTTGTGCTAATTGTCAAGGTTATGGATAGGTTACTAAGGTTAGCGCTCTGTTGTCAAGCTTATGGATTGTTAGCTAAGGTTAGTGCTTTCTTGTCAACTTTAGCCTTTTAGTTGCCAAGGTGATCAAGGAAAAAGTTAGTGGGTTTCTCTCTGTATTAAATGCTCCCATAGTAGATTATGTTCCCAAGACAGCCAGTATTATCATCTGTCTCCTCGCTATTCCCAGCCACCACGCTTTAATTAACCCTCACCCCTTCCCCTGTATCCATGACAAGACCATTCGCCGCAGCCATCAATCTTCCCATCACCACCATTCTCTCCCCATCCCGGCCACATTAACAACTACACGACCTTCGTTTCGAAACCAGAAGGATCATGTCTCACGATGATAGCACATGTATACATTGCCATGGCTTGGGGCATATCTCCCGTGATTGCCCTCATGGTCTTGTAGCAAACGCCACCACACGGTTGCTCCCCGTTCCAAATAACGTCGCCAGCAACATTCAGGAGCTTTCTACATTCGCTCTCCTCACTATTGAGGTGGGTCTGCCATCTTTGGAGGAGCTCAGAGAGATGCTAGGCTATCGTTTCAACGTCTGGGATTGGACCTATGAGATCAAGCGGGTATTTGTAAATAGGTTCATGGTTAAATTCCCCTCTGATGAGCTACTAGATCAAGCCGTCGAGCTCAGTCCTGTAAATTTTAGGTCCTTCGTGGGCAGATTCAAGCTTTGGCGGGAGGACTCAGGCTAAGAGCATTGCCGTTCCCCATGTTTATGTGGGTCCCCCTCTTCAATCTCCCCTACCACCTCTGGGAGTGGGAGTTCCTCCAATCATTGTTCGAGGGCATCGGCCAATGCGTGTACTGCTCCGCTGACGTCACCACGAAGACAAACTTCAGAGACTGCAGGGTGTTGCTAGAGATTAGGGAATATTCGGATATCCCTAAGAGGATTAGGTTTCGTTACACCTCTCCCATGGACCTTCGTCTGATGGAAGGTTTCGTCATCACTCAGATTGTAGGTGGAGACCGTGAGCAGCAGGCAAACAATGAGCAAGGTCTCATCGACATGTCCGTTGACCAACCTCAAAGCCATCAACCGCAGCCTTCCCGCGCTAACCCGGAATTGATTGAAGTGTTTTGGGACGGCAGGTAAATGACGGTGGAGAAAGAGCTCTGGCAATGATTTCTCCAGGCCTAAGGTGTTGGGCCGTCTACCCTTCCTCGCGATAGGGGTTCCTCCGACGATCGCGCTTCGAGCAAGGGGAGCGGGGGAGGAGCAGTCGGCCCCTAGGTTATCATTAATTGTAAATTACCAAATGTTTTGCTTAACTTGATGATGATACGCTCTGTTAACAACCTATTAATACGATTCTGCTAATGTAGTGTGTTGCTAAGCTTTGCTGTTTGTTGGTGAGGTTAGGGTTTTGTTATTGAACTCATGGGTTTGTTGTTAATGTTATCCCTCTGTTGCCGAGCACATCGTAAACTATTGGCTGTTAGGAATACAGAAATCTTTTTAAATTTAGTTTGGTTGCATTTGAAGCACAAGTTAGCAGAATCTTGTGATGTTGCTAAGCTTTGCTGTTTGTTGGTGAGGTTAGGGTTTTGTTGTTGAACTCATGGGTTTGTTGTTAATGTTATCCCTCTGTTGCCGAGCATATCGTAAACTATTGGCTGTTAGGAATACAGAAATATTTTCAAATTCAGCATGGTTGCATTTGAAGCACAAGTTAGTAGAATCTTGCGATGTTGTTAAGCTTTGCTGTTTGTTAGTGAGGTTACGGTTAATAATGTTATCCCTTGATATTAACCTTATAATATTTACATGTATATTGTTTAAATTTACCTTATAATATTTACATGTATATTGTTATTAACAACAAAGAATTGTAATATATCATTTACAAAAAATCTACATCTCAACGTCATCATCGTCAAGTTTTCCCAACTCTTTTTTCCTCTTCCTGCCTTCAATCAGTAAGTATGCTGCTAGCTTCGCACGAACCACCCATGTGTTATGCTCTACGGGCGTAACGTGCAGGACATCTCTACCTTCGATAATCACTTGTGCGTACTGGTAGACATAGATCCCACAGTCATACCTACACACAAAAACAAGGAAGCATTGATACCACTTTTGCTTTCAATCAAAACATAACAACAAATTCGTAACCGTAACAACCAGTTTCCAACATTGAATTCCAACAAGGGTTCCGGCAAACTTACGATCCCTTTTGCAGCTCGCATGGAACTTTGATTGGGTCGAATACGCTGCGCAATTGGTCCTCATTGAAACTAGCTTTAATGTAGTTGAAGGCTTTGACGATTTTGAGCACAGGTTCCCAATGTCTAGATCTCTCCTTCAAGGAGTCGTAATGCCTGGCAATATCATTTTCGACATCAAACTCCAGCAGATGCAAATGATCGCCCTGGACAATGGGAACTAAGAGGTTAGTACACCCTTCATCGACCAAGTGTTTGATGTAGATATCATGTAGTTCTTGGTAATCTGGTTTCTCCACGTGTATCTGGTGCTGCAATAAAGAATTAACCAGATCAGGTTCCTTTTAGCATAGATTATGTGCTGATAGGTAGGAGATCAACATCCAGACATAAACTTACACTAAACCAAACAGGGACCACCCCAAATTTTATACTGGACGACGCTCTCTTATTTTCACGAACAAAGTAAAGCAGCGTATCAACAATCTGTCATAAGTTGGAAACTGGTAATTAGTATTAGTACTATTGTTAAATAAGCTAATGAATAAATACCAATCAAAAATCTTACTGCATCATCCAGTCGCCCACCGCGTAATATATTGAGGATCTCAAGCCGGCTAATAGTCCCGAAAGATCCGGTGTACGCTTTAATAAAACTGCAAACAGGGACAAAACAAAAATTATAGTTAGCAACTAACAATTAGCAGCAAGAACAAATCAATAACTATAACGAAAACCCCTTAACCTAAACAACAAATCAATAACCATAACAAAGAACCCGTAACCATAACATCAAACAAGTAACCTTAAATCAAACCCGTATCCTTCACAACTACCACGCAACCTTAACAACAAAGCAATAACTATAACGAAAAACCCTTAACCTAAACAACAAATAAGTAACCATAACAAATAACCCGTAACCATAACAACAAACCCGTAAGCATAACATCAAACACGTATCCTTAACACTACCACGCAACCTTAACAATAAATAAATAACTATAACGAAAAACCCTTAACCTAAACAACAAATCAATAACCATATAAAAAAACCCGTAACCATAACAACAAACCCCTAAACTAAACAACAAAAGTAGATACTTGAGATGTGAGGTAAATACTTACTTGTTACATCTACAAATGCAAAAATGGTTAAGAGCTTTTTGCTCCTCTTCCGTCAGTAGCGCGGCAACATCTGCTGACACCTTATAGTTATGTACAAATGTGTCCTTGTCGTCCAAAAACTTGATGATGAAGTCTCCTGGAAAGGGAATCCCCTCGTTCAGCTTATTTCTGTACATTTCTTCTTCTGGACTCATAGGGGAACTCATGTGTTTTTCCCAGATAGAGTGGGGGTCACTTTGTAGCCGAGCAGGAGCCAACTCTACTACCTTTTCCTGCACCTGCGCTTCCTCCTCCCCATCACTTCTATTGTAGCATTGTCCCCTATGTTGTCTTTTTCTTTCTTCTTCTTCCCTTCAGTGTAAGGGGTGACTACCCACTTGGAAGGCTTCAACGCTCTTTTGCATCTCTTCCGTTTAGGGGGTGCAGCAGCGGCCACCTTCCCGCGTGCCCCCGTTGCACCCCTCTTTCTCTTACTCAAAGCCTTTGAAAACACAATAGGAGCATCTTCGTCATCAGTTGATGTCTCTATTGCTGGTGCCGCAGCCTTCTCTGATTGCTTTATTTCCATCCCAGTGTCCTCCCACAGAGTGTCTGATTCCAAACATCCCATTCGAGGTATAAATATTAAGAAAACATAGCCCCTTATATCTAAACTTAACAATTTCATAGTAAACCTAACATCTGATGCCTAAACACATGGTGAAAAAGTTGCTAACCTATACAAGTTTGCGTCTCCCCATCACCTGCAGAAGGGACTTCAACCGCCGGCGTTATTTCCCTTCTAGTACCCTCGCGTTGAGTGCCTGTTTCTGATAATATTCAGAGTATAAACAATAAAAAGCTTAACAACCAATACGTAGACATAACAACCAACATCTAACATATAGTACAAAAGAAAGCTGACCTGTACAAGTTAGCATCTCCTTCGCTGGCGGGGACACCTTCTCTCCCTTGTTTATTTCTGCCTCAAGAGCATTGTCAACAGCAGATGCCTCTGGTGGAGGTAATTCTCACGGCGGAGCATCTTCACTCTCCTTGTGGATATCAGAAAAAAATGGTTGTGGAGAAGGCCCCCCTGTTGGAGGGGCCTCGCTCTCCTTATTAGCTTCATCAAATAATAATTTATTGACATCCCCCTCGTACTGTACATCAATGCTACCCACGGTGCCTGGAGTGTCTGATTCAAAAAATAAACACAAATGAGCTTAGGTACTTTATTGTTAAAAAAACATAGCACCAGTTACATAACCCTAAAACTAAGCAAGATACTTAACAATCAAACTCCAACCTTGCCAAAAAATCCCTGACCTTAACAATAGATCCGTAAAGTTAACAATACATTCTTAAACTTAACAATAAATTCATAACCTTAACATTAGATCCGTAAAGTTAACAATACATTCTTAACATTAATAATAAATTTATATACTTATCAATCAATCTTTAAACATAACACGCAAACGTAATTGCAAGCCACATCTAACCTGTACAAGTTTGCGGCTCCATCAATGAGCTGGACACCAATCCTGTAGGGCTCTTATCCTTGTATACAGAGAGGGTTCCGGATCGTGCTTCGCTTAGTTCCTCTCTCAGTCTTCTATTTTGAGCAGACAGCTTAGCCACCTTCACAGAAAGAGCACTTATCTTTACACGGTCTGCATCAATCATAACCTTGAATTTATTCTCGTTCTCGCGACGTAATGCTTCGTTCATTGTCACGATGCTCTTCCAGTAGATAACTTACTGAGGCCATTCCATTTGCTCAACTGCCTCATTTGGCTGCTCGGCGTCTTCATCAATATCCTGTGGCATCATATGCAATGGACAGGTAGAGTATTATTAAAAGGATTAATTAATTCAAAAACAAATGAAATCCACGATTGCTAAGTTCTTACAAGTGCATCAATTGGGATGTCGTCATCTTCTGCTCTCCTCTTCTTCTTGTGAAGAAGGTCTCTTGGGCCACGAGCCCTGCCGGTGTCTACTGCAGCCGGACGCTTAATCCTCCTCCTCTTCTCTATCTCTCTCATCTTCTCTTTCTCTATCCCCTGCCCCTTCCCCCACAAACCTCCCTTGATTCTTTGAAATTGTCTATGTTGCTGTGGAAGCTTTATCGTAGTTTTGTTTGCTTTAGCAACAACAGTGGCCAATCTCAAAGAACCAGCAACGTCCCCAAGTCTCACCCAATTTGTCAGGGGAGGCCTCACCGTACAACCAACCGCTGGCTTCTTGATGCCGGTGAGTTCATAATACCACAACTGCACATTAGAAAAATAAAAACTTAATAAACACCTTCATCTGTAACAATTAATAAGTAACCCTAACAATAAAAACGTAACCTTAACAACCAAACCGTAATATTAACAACCAAACCGTAACCTTGACAACGAAACCGTAACCTTGACAACGAAACCATAACCTTCACAATCAGTGGTAAAAAACATGATTACTTACACAAACTAGAGGGGTACACCCTTGCAGATATAATGTCGTCTTCCCTGGCTCAGGACCCTTCAGTGCCCTCTCTATCGCGTCAGATGTCTCACTGAATATATAGGTCCCCCAAGCAGTGTTATTAACCTGTTCGATGTTGTTGACGTACTTGAATAAATGCCTAGGTATGCCGGAAATACTGCTTGGACACCAAATCATGCTCAGCTGATAGAGGATCTGTAGCAGGACAAAGTCCTTCATATCTCGGCGATCAGAAGATAGTACCAGCTTCAAGAGCAGGTCCTCGACATTGCGTCTGGTGGGGCCTCCTTTGGGGGGAGCTATACTGCTGGAACCCCCTGCATCGGGTTTGTCAAAAAACCTGGACCAAATCCTATTTTTCCTATCCCGATTGTGGTCAACATGAAGCCCCTCATTGGAGAACCATGTATGCTCCATTACCCACTCAAGGTTGAATGAGCATGCGATCTCTTCTCCATCATTCCTATCGGTGAAGACGAATTTTTTGCTCTTCTTGTCCCACTGGCTCAAAATGTGCTCAAAGGTGGGAAGATCAACACCAGGTGGGCCAAATTAGACGTAGTGTCTGAATACACTATCTTCGTAGGCCGCAAAATGCCTTGGCCCCATATGCGTCACCAAATTCCGCATGAAGTCATGATAGGCACCGAAGCTGGCGGTGGGCTGCAACGTAATAGCTGGCTTTGCCCTTTTTCTACAAAACAAAAACACAAGACGGGAGCATTTTTGAGTATAATCAGGAAACATAACAATATGCTGTAAACTTTGCGGGTAAACCAACAACCTTAACAACAACCCCATAACCTTAACAACAAAAACCTAAACTTAACAACCAAATCCTAACCTCAACAACTAAACAACAACCTCAACAATAAAGGCATAAACATTGCATGTTAACATTAAACCAACAACCTTAACAACAACCCCATAACCTTAACAACAAAAACCTAACCTTAACAACCAAAGCCCAACCTCAACAACTAAACAACAACCTCGGCAATAAAAGCATAAACCTTGCATGTTAACAGTAACCTCAACAGCTAACAGACACACGTAGTTTTGGACCTTTCCACCAGACTAAGAGCATTATCAATCAAACCATAACCTTAACAACAAAAAACTTGTGGTAAAAATTACCTTTTGGGTGCTGCAACGTGCTTCTCTTTTTCTCCTCTCTGTAGACCAAGGAGCGCTCTAGTGGCATCGTTGGACGCGTCGGTGGTGCCGGTGCTGCCCTCTAGACCTTCGCGGGGGCCTACACTTAAATTTTGAGGTGGGCTTCTGGGATGAGAATGGCTGGTTGCGATGTCCTCTAGAACATCAGCAATCACAGCTCCAGTTTCAGATTCAGTCCGCACTGCAGTTGTATGGGCTCTTTCTGAGATTTTGAACCGCTGGGCGTCATCCCTTTCGCTGTGGTCGGCATTGAGGTTGGCTTTGGGGGTTGAATCGCCGGCCATTTTGAACCCTTTGCTTTGATTAGGTTTGCGTTGGGGTCGGTTGATTTAGGGCTAGGGTTTTTGAATTGGGTTTCTGGAGTCGGTTTGCTTGTAGAAGAGAGAGATGATAGGGTACGGACGAGGAGGTAACTCATAACGGGGGAGTTTAAACGTAAGGGTATTTTGGGCATTTCCAGAGGGGTTTAAACGGAGTTAGGCATGGGGATTCGTTTTGGGGGCTGGAAGAAAATCGGGGGTGGTTTAGGGGTACAGGGCCCGTTGAAAAAGTTTTGGGGGGGGGGCAGAGCACGATTTGGGTTGTTTTAGGGGCTGGAAGCAAATTTACCTATTAATTATTATGTGTGTAAGTATGGGTGTCCAAAAAGCCCGTGGCCCAGTGCTCGGCCCGGCTCGGGTTCTGCCCGGACACCCGGGCCAGATCCGGGCCCGGGCTCTGGTCCGGGCCCATGAAAACGCGACCGGCCCGGACCCGGGTCCAGTCCGGAATAGTGCTGGGCCGAGGCACCAACCGGGCTCGGCCATAATGGTTACTAGAGGTGACCGTTGTGGGAAAATACCGGGTCGGGCCGGGTTGGCCCGGCCCGATAAAAAATGACCGTTTTGGCCGAGTCGGGCTGCCCGGTCCGGCCCGGCCCGGCCAAATCGGTCAAAGGCGGCCCGGCCCGGTCAAAATGGTCAAAAAACTTATCGTTATGGCCGGGCCGGCCTGGCCATAACGGCCATTAATTGCGTTTTGACCATTTTGCCCCTAAAACAGTCAAAAACGACTAGAATTTGAGGGTTTTTTGGTCATTTGTCTAGGAGGCTGCCTCTATAAATAAATGGGGTTTTCACTTCTTCTCCTCACACTAAAACTCATTTACTTCTCTCTAATACTCTTTTATACAATCTTATACTCTTTTATACTCTCTTATAATCTCTTATATTTTCTAATCATTCCATCAAATGGCTTCTGGATCTAATTATGAAGAGCGAAACATATCTCCTACCGATCCAGAAATGAGTCCTCCTATAACAACTACTCTGCCTACCGGTGGTAATCCTGAATCTGGTGGCGACGAATCTGCACCAAGAGCTCCTAAAAGGCTAAAATTTGATGTGTGAAATTTTTTGAGAAGATAGACGTCACCAAGGATGAACACGGTAGGATCATCACTCAGAAGGCTAAATATGCGTTATGCGGCCAGACTTTCCAAGCTCATCATAAGAACGGTACCAAGCACCTCAAACGTCATTTTACATCATTAGTTCTCAACATAATTTCTACTAATTTCATGACATACCACATTTCATCTTGCTCTTGATCTGCATCCTTATACGCAATCCATTCTTCAAAAGCTTAGTTTAATATATAGACCGAAATGGAAATTGGATGTGTCGTTACTACAAAGACATACCCAACATGAAGTGGAACAAAAATCAACTCTTAACACATGACTATGAAGTTGGTTACAATGAAATTGTAGGCAATCTGAGCAAGGAATGTATTGGAGAGCATTGTGGACTAGAAATCTATTTAAAATCGCTACAATGAGAGTTTAGACATGTACTACTTTATAATTACAAAGTTTAGACATGTCCTAATTTATGCATGTTTAAATTTGAATGAACTTTATGATTACAAAAATAATTTGAAAACATTGATATCACATAAAATAAACCAGCCACGTATATATGAAAATTATAACTGAGGACTCAGAACTTAGTCAATATCATCATTGTTAGGCATCCAATACAATATCAATAAACATTACATGTTGCTAATCTCAGAAAATCTGACAATCATTATAGCCTAAAAGTTAAAAAGTCACTAATTAAAACCCACGACATGACAATCGAATACCTTAATAACCCACAATAGTAACCATCCAACACAATGTGTATACATTGTAGGTTGCTCACGTTCAAATTTTTTTTCAGTTGTCATGTATATGGTGAGTTATAAAGTTCAATGTAGAAATTAGTATTCAACAATAATTTCCTTCATCATGGCAAATATTTATATAAATTGTATGCTCAAAGTGGAAGCACAACCAAAATCAAATGCATATAAATAATTATTGCATATTACAATAATATGTTCTATCATCATAATGTTCGACAAACCCAAAAAATAACATGTTCATATTGTTCTTCAACCCAAAAAATAACAAGTTTCCCTAAATTAAGCAATCCATGGTCTTTCACCAAAAGTAATTGAATTTAACAAGTATGTTAGAAGTGAGAATCACAAAATACCACATGAACCGATGTTCATATTGTTCTTCAACACTCATTGTTGAGAAATGCATGTTTGTAGATGACCCTGGTTGGTAGTGCATCGGAAAGTAATTGTCATCATGAAGTGGCATATTAAGAAATGCATGAGGTGGTTGACCAAAATATGACTGCTGAAATGGAAAATACCCACTATCGCTTTAACGCATGGACTGAGGAGATTGAGGTGGTGGAGGTTGAGATATGTTTGTTCCCTTACCTTTATGATTATCTCTCCCACTTAATGATGTGTTATCAGCCATTACTAATTCAAAGAGAGAGTTAGATACAATATAATTTGTAGAATAAGCAAAGGTCCAATACATGAATGAAAAGAAAAATATAATAAGTGGAAAAGGCAAAACATAGAGTTAAAGAGTACATACATAATTTAAACAATACAACAAATATGAAAATTAGGTCTTAGTGGTTACACCATGATTATACTTATCACAATAGTCAACCCACATCGTCCAAGCAATGTCATCTATAAGAGCCTTCCACTCATTTCTTAATATAGTTTGTTCTCTTTGGGTTTGAGTTTGAGTAAAATCAACGAAATTACTGCCATTTTCATTTGTCACCTCACCATCAATATCTTCGATAAATTTGGACTCGTTGAGTCGCTCATCACTTGGATCAATTGTTGCAATGAAATTATGAAGTACTATGCATGCTAATACGATATCTACTTTGTGTAGGAAATGGGTAATGCAGCTTAGCACATAAAATCTTAAACTGTTCTTTAATGTACCAAATGTAGATTCAATCTTAGATCTGAAAGAAGAATGTCTTAGATTGAATAATTCCCTTCTATTCTTAGGTGTTTTACTCAAATGTTCTTTCAAATAATATCAAACACCTCGGTATGGAGAGATAAAACCTGGCATGGTGGGGTACCTAGCATCACACAGATAGTATTTGGCTACAATTTTATTAAGAAAATTGTTAAGCAAGTCAAGTTTGCATATTAAAATTAAAATGTTTTAAGTTAAATTTTTATATAATTACCATCATAGACTTTCAATTCATGTGGTTATGGTCTAGATAATGTATCCTGGAGAATCCTATGATTATTTGCAGACCGCTCCCAACCTGCTAAAACATATATGAGCAGTTTATTTGGGGTGTAAGCTGCAAGCACATTCTGTGTAACACCTTTGCGTCTTTGAAATTGTGCAATAAGATTAATCGGAAGCATTGCATCAACATGAGTCCAATCTATCATACCAATGCAATCCTATAATACATGTATCGCATTACTAAGTTCATATTTATTTTCATTGATTATACATGTAACTATGTTTAAGGTTGTTATGGGGTATATCTGTTCCACGAATATATGACTTGATGAGTTAGCATCTCAACCAGCCCAACAAGCCGACACCCCCGGTGTTAGCACGAGAAGCAGTGACAATCAATATGAGAGATCCTGACCTCCCAGATGAGTCAACATCTTTAAATCGACTCGAGAGATGATTATTAGCTGAGACGAGATGACATTCCAACCAGTCGGAGATGTCGACACTCCTGAGTCGATGCGAAAGGCAGTGTTAGTCGACATGAAAAACAACAACTCGAAGATATGACCCTATAAGTTTTACTTCTCGACAAGGCTAAAGGATCGCCCATATCTCAAACCTGTCAGCATAGGTGTCACTTCTCAATATTGTTTAATTTTTTATGATTATCATTCAGTGTCACTCAACAGTCTTGAAGACTTTTCAGCTGCTGGCTCCTAATGCGGCCGAAGTGATCTCCTACCACTCACAAACCAACACGTGTGGAGCAAATGATGATTTATTTTCCAACTCACTCTTTCTTATCGCCCTACTATCGTCTTACTGCTCACCCATGGAGTGACCAACCTACCCTCGACATCCCTCATAAAGGTAGGTACTATTCGCCATAGCCAGAGGTTCGCAATCAAAAACCCCCCAAAAAGAATACACAGTTTTATGATTCCTCTCAAGCTTAAGTTCAATAACTGACTTGATCGTTGGAGGTACCACGGGGGAATTTATCCCCACCCTCTTACGACTCTTTGTGTGCGATTTCTCAATCATCCTAAGTCTAGAATCAGATATAAAGTCAAAGAAGAAAGCGGCCCCTTGCAAACTCCATGACTTTATTTAGCTGTGAGATATTTAACATCAACAATTTTGGCGCCCACCATGGGGCCTTCTTTCCTTTTTTGAGAAAAAATGACAGACTCCAATATAAGATCTGAGCAGTCTCAATCTTGAAGACAGTCACCTAATTATGTCAACCAGGGTCAATTGGATCAAGCGGTGAACCAGCTCCCCCATTCACTTAAAGAACAATTTGTCGTCTTAAGTAACTAGGTTCTATAGCGAATCCCAGCACTGCCACATGCCACTATACCACCTCCACCCTCTGAAGACCGATGATCAGGAGCACCTCCTTCCAGCAACGGGGTGTCTCACCGCGAACTCCTCATAATCCCTCTAAGAAGGTGGAGAGCCGTCTCAGACAACCGGGCATCTCAGCTCAATAGGAACGGCTTCGTCGTCCTCATTCAAAAGCCCATGATGGAAGTCCCAGTCCCAGTCATTTAGAAGGACGTGCCAAAGGAATAGGCTCTAAGAAGCCCCACCATAGTGCTTTCTCATCCTCATCTACCACTTCAGGAGCTTCCACCTACAATCGAGTATACAGGCTGGTTGCTGATACATTTGGAGGGAATACCCCACTCTCGGACGAGATAGTGAAATACTCATTTGAGAAGTTCAAAATGCCCCACTTAGGGACGTACTCGGGTGAAGGAGATCCTTCTGAGCAAGTTCAAAATTACTTTGACATAATGAGTATGCTTCAAGTTTCTAAAGCAATCCTATGTCACTGCTTCCCTATCACCCTCACAGAAAGCGCTAAGATTTGGTGGAACGCTTTGAGTAGAAGGTCCATCAGTAATTTTCGATAGCTGAGTCAAAAGTTCAACCACCACTTCCTAGCTAACACCAAGCAGAAGGTCCCCCCTCATGTGTTGATCCAAATGAGACAGGGACCAGAAGAGAGCCTCCGGGCCTACTTTAAGAGATTCCAAGCTAAGAGGTTGGAAGTCAACGACCCAGGAAGCGCAATCACTATAGCGGCACTCGTCGCCGACCTGCAGAGCAATGAATTCGCTGACTCTCTTGCTAAGAAGCTAATCGCGAATTATGAGAAATTGATGGCTGATACATGGACATGGAGGATGCCCGAGCTTATAAGGCCTCAGCAAGGGCCACGGGGGTTCCCGCTGCTACTACTTCAGCAACGCCAGCAACCATGGTCGTTCCCTCAAACCCTCCAATAGCACCGGTAGTAATTCTGTCACTTGGACTGACCAGAAGTCCTCGAAGACTAGGATGGCACAAGAATCCTCCAAGGGCCAACTCCCATCCTAATCACTCAGACAGGAGGAGTCAGCAGAGAAATGCGGCACCAAAGGAATCCCTAACCATCTTAGACACCTCGCTTACTAATGCCTTGTCTATGGTCCAAAGGGAAGGATATCTCAAAGATCCTGCACTAATATGTCATCAGATCCCAGAAGCAGAGACATTAAGCAATTTTGTCGTTACCATAGGGATCAAGGACACCTCACCAATAATTGCTGAATCCTCAAGCGGGATATAGAAGATCTGATTGAGAGAGGGCATCTGAGAAATCTCACCTTTCGAAGAGATTGCAGAGATACTATAAAACCCCGTATTTTTTGTTAGAAGTATATGTGAATTATTGATGATGAATAATTCTATTGTGCTAAATAGCTTGAAGTCATGGATATACTTGATATCAAGTTATTAGATATGTATAAGTGTATTTTTATAGAGTTCTATGCATTGGTTTTGGCAAATTAGCAAAACATGCACGGATCTGGAAAATGTCTGCTCAGTCGACTTATGAGTCGACCATTGAGTCGACTGATGGGCTGATTTCAGGTTTTCTTTTAAGTTTACGGGTCTATTCGTTTTTGTTTCGGGTTTGACTGCTCATATATTATCTCTCCTACCCGAGAACACCTTCAGAACCCAAAAACCCTAGCCCCCTCTCTCCCCTCAAGCCCTATCTTAGTGTTTGGTGATTTTGGGGGAATTTTTAGAGGATTTCAGCAGGATTTTTGAGGTGCTGTCGAAAGAGGATCGTTTCCCAGAGGGTTCAGGAGTTTTTCAGCATATCAGAGGTGAGTAACATCTTGCCCAGCCCTTACCCACTGTTTGTATAATTTTCTTTGAGTTTTATTTCGGATTTTTGAGCCTAAAACGTATTTTTGTGCATAAAGATAGATGCTTTATATTATGAGTTGCAAGATCTACATTTTTAGTTTATAAAAAGCTCACCAATGTTTTTGTAATGTAGATCCAGATCTAAAATTAGAATTAAACATTAGTTTCCTTATGATTTTATTGATTTTTTAAATCTGTTTTAAACATGTATAAATATGTTTAGAGCTTTTGTGTAAGAAATCACATGCAATTATTTCGTTCCAGTTTGTACACTTATGTTAGAATCAAATATATGCTGCTGAAAATGATAAAAGGAATCAAGCTAGTTTGAAAATTTTACAAAATACTCATCATATGTGAAACTGGGAATTTTCTGCTCAATCGACCAATAAGTCGACTTATCAGACAACTCATGAGTCGACTGATGAGTCGATCAATGAGTCGACTGACGGGAAATTTCAGTCTTCTTTCTTTTTTTCTATTCTGTCTAGTCGACTAATGAGTCGACCAATGATCCCAGTCGACTCATGAGTCGACCGATGAGGAAAATTTTAGTTTTTCCTCGTTTTGTATCTGTTTGAGTTGTTTCGCTTTAACTGAAACTGTTTGAGCATGTTGATAGTTATTGCGTGCTTCTATGTGAGCGAGGAGTCATCTCAAATATCTGATATTAGAAAATTATGTTTATTTTATATTTCTACATGTGAGATGACTTATGGACACGAGTTTAGATTTGCATACCGAGACACGTGCGAAATTAGTGTATATGCATCTTTTCATAAACTTCTATGTGGTCCATGCATTGGGCATTTATCACATTCAGTCCATGTGTTGGACATTTATTTTTCAGTCCATGTGTTGGACAAATTTTCAGATCCAGTCCATGTGTTAGACATTCACTACATATAGTTTAGTCCATGTGTTGGACACCCGTTTAGACCTTAAGTATGATACTTAAACTTGCATAGGCTGGACATGATACTTATGTGGGTTGTGACATGACACAATATTTTAAGTTCTGAGATGGGTTTGTCTTCTTTTATTATTAGATTTTGGGTTTGGTATTTAGGGATTTACAATTTGAGATACAAGGTATATACATGAGGGTTTCATTGTTTGGATTATTTCGCTCGACGTACCTATACTCGTGTTGTAATTTCCTAAATACTAAAATCCTCTTATACATAGGGATTTACAATTTGAGCTATATGATATATACATGAGGGTTTCCTTATTTGGATTATTTCGCTCGACATACTTATGCTCATGTTGTAATTACCTAAATAGGATCAGTAATTTTATCTATATATGTATTAACTGTATTTTTGTATACAACGAGCCCTTTCCTTTGGGGTTGGTTGTGATGTTGCTCGCTAGCGCTTTGATGCTCGTTGTCCCTCCCCCTTTCAGGTAACGAGCTAGGTGCCCAGAGAGTCGTAGGTTGATGGCGATGCACTTTAGCTTTAACTGTCTATTTTAGTTATATTTTCTTTTGAACTCCACTATAGATTTTTGTTTAGACATTTAAGTGTTTTATTCTAAACGTTGTAAAGGATGTGTGCCTTATTTCCTCTTATTCAGACATTTTGTATTTGAGACTTGTTGAGAACTCCAGTTTATTCATTTCAGACATTGACTTGTATTTTAGTATGTTAGATGATGGAATATTAATTTGATCTCTATTATTTCATCAGTTGACTCTTGTATTATCTTTTACTTGCTTTTGTACCTATACCTATTATTGACTCTACTAGAGAGATAGTCATTGTGATGGTGAAACATGTTATTGTATGGTGTGGTGCATGATAGATTTGACATTCTTGGTTTTATCTTGGACTGCAGCCTTGTGTGAACCCAGGAGCGTCACAGTTGGTATCAGAGCTCTAGTTCCAGTATCCTTAGGATCATCCTGTGTTGAGTCGTGGAGCTAGGATAGAGTTTCTTAGGATTCATGTATAGAGTCCGTAAGGATTTCCTAGTATGAGTGAGGACGATATATGTGTATATCTCAAAATTTAAGAATTTTTTTTCATGACAACTATTTTTGTGTAAATTTAAAGTATTTGTGTGAATACTAAATTGTTGTAAAAATCATATAGTGATATGCTATGTGTGTATATATATCTATTTTGACTCATAAACTCTTATTTTCTTATGATTAGAGAGATGGCAGGACGTGGTAGACCTCGTACTCGGAGAGCTGGATAGGCAGAGTCGCAGCAAGCTCTACCTGAGCCACAGCAAGCCCAACTCGAGCCACAAAAGGCACCATCTGAGCCACAGCAGGCTCTCCAGTACCTGATAGATCTTATGACTCCCATCGTAGCTAGGATGGCAGCAATTGAGGAGCTTGTGGAGAATCATATCGCGCCACCAACGCCACCACCACTACTAGCAGATCAGCCACAGGGGATACCTGCCGTTCCTATCAATGAGAGACTCCCAGAGACCGCACCTACAGCTATTTCACCAGCAGTTCCGGATGGAGCCACAGAACAAGAGGTTTGGCTCCGTATGGTAGAGAGATACTAGAAGATGAGGACACTGGAGTTTCAGGGGTCATCAGACCCTCTTGCAACCCATAAGTGAAAGGAGTATGTGAGTAACACCATCAACATACTTAATGTGGATTCGGTCCAGAAGCAGAGATTGGCATCCTACAGTCTGAAGGGAGACACCGGGAGATGGTATCAACTCCAGTTCACTCCAGAGCACCGGATGACCCTCACATGGGAGGACTTCGTCTACTTCTTTGGCGGGCAGTATATTTCTTCTGCAGCACAGACTGGGAAGGAGCTTGAGTTGTCCCGGTTGACTCAGGAGAATATGTCAGTGGCAGACTTTGAGAGCAGATTTATGGAGTTGTTGCACTTCACGGGTATGTGGCAGATAGGAGAGTGACAGGCTCAGATGTTCCTAGCAGGGCTCCGCCCTAATCTTCGTCGATACCTCGTCTTGAGGAGTTCTATTCAGTTCGAGAGGTAGCAGAGGCCGCCACCTCACAGGAGATTGAGACTGCCATGTTCCAGAAAGATAAGGAAGGGAAGACTAATGTAGGACATAATATGGATGTAGGCTGTCTAAAAATCATAATAGATAGCTGATCCCCCCATTAAAGGCCAATGATGGAGGTTACAATCTGACGACTTTTACGACAACCGATGAAAGCTCTAATCAACAGCTTTCATAATTAACATCGAGAATTACAATTTAACGACTCTCATATTTTTAAGGAGCCAATATGAAGATTACAAGATGGTGATCTTTGCAACGCTCTAGCAAAAGAGACTACAAATCGACGGTCTCTTCAAATTCAGACGCGGAGCTCACCTATGCATCCCAGATTCAAAATGCATAGCTCGTGGTCGCGTTCCAAACTCCCAGAACAAAATGCGGAGGTCCTCCCCGTGTGTCAACACCAAAACGCGGAGGTCCTCCCCGTGTGTTAACATTAAAACGCTAGGGTCGGACCCGCGTTGCAACATCAAAACGTCGGAGTTGAACTTGTGTTGCAACATCAAAACGCTAAGGTCAGACCCATGTTTTTGTGTTTGACTGGTTCAAACGGAACCTAAATGGTTTTAAAACTGTATCTCCACTTAATGGGGACGGTTATACCCCATTATGGAGAGATTTTAGGGGGAATTACACCCCTTAAACCCGTGAACAGTTCCAAAACGGTTTCCCATGATTGGAGGGCGGTTACACCCTACTTAGGAGTGATTTAAGGGGCAGTTACACCCCCTTAATCCTCTATAAATAACTAAAAATCAATTCAGCTCAGGGGTTTGAGCAGAGGGGATTTGGCTCTCGGTTTGGCAGCAGCAACATAAGAGATCCTTGGGCTGGCTTTTTAGATCTTAGACTTGGCAGCGAAGAGGAGATCTTCAGCTTGGCAGCAATGGGAAGATCAACGTTCATCCTTCAGCATCGTTCAATAACAGAGAGCTTTCATCCTTGGCTTATAAACCGATTTCAGTTAAATCAACTCTTTCATAGAGTTTCAAACTCGTTCAGAGTTATCAACTCAATCAGAGTTCAAAACTTGCTCTGCAAGTTCTTCTAAAACTCGTTCTGAGTTATTAACTCGTTAAGAGTTATTTTCAAACTTGCCACGTAAGTTCTCCACAACGTCAAATCGTGAGGAGAAGACCACGTTCCAGCGAAACAAGACGTTCGGATCGTCAACGGAGAGCAAATTCGACGCAGGCATTCGAAGGAGACACTCCATCGCTACCGTGAAGAACCCAGTTTTAAACAAAGGGGAGAATCAAATTCATTCTCCTCTCTTTTGTAATTAGGAAATCCAATTGTAACTGAGATTAAAAGAATACAGATCAATTTTCTTTCATTTCTTTTTACTATAAAATTTCCACCAAACAAAAGATGGCGACTCCGCTGGGGACGAGCTTCTCCGACGAAGAAGTGGTGGTGCAATCCGATGTTCATCTCACTGGAACGACCGTCGAAACTCTCGTGGTAGAGTTTGATCAAACCAAGTTTGAGGAGTTCATCTCCTCCGGATCCCTTAGCTCCAAGGCTATATGCAAGATCCACAAAGTCTTCAAGGAGATTAAAGCTCCAAATGTTGCTCCTATGCCGAAGGAAGCCCTCTCGTTTAGCCAAGATTGCTCGAACAGCCCCTCCTCTGAAGGAGTGAGCTCAGCTTATGCCAAACGCAGCCCTCAGTGGCGCGTTGTGCAATCAAAACGCAGCCTTTAGAGGCACGTTCCAACATCAAAACGCATACCTCAAAACTGCGTTGATCTGGCAGATGCAACTCTCAGGAGTGCATCCCAGAACCAAGACACGACCCTTATGTCACCAAACCAAAATGCGGATCTCATGTTTCAAGTGCTAAATGCGACCTTCGCATTTCAAGTGCCAAACGCGACCTTCGCGTCTCAAGTGCCAAACGCGACCCTCGCGTCCCAAGTTCCAAATCCAATACAGAACCTGGTGTATACTGTACGAAGCGCGACTAGATTGAGGGGCGGATATAAAAAGTCTATGGATTCAAGGTATCTCAACCAGATCTATGTTCACCAAGAGCCAGTCATGTCCAATCATGGACTGGGGGTTCCAATTCAAACCTCACGATCAATAAGTAATTCTCCCCGAATCTTCACAATAGATTTGAGAAAGGTCATATCGAGAGAAAGACCGATGCAACAAGTTATTCGTTCATTTCAATGTGAACGATCGATTCCTATGGTCCTCTCAGGGTGTCAATGCTACTCATATGCGGCCAAACTGTTGGTGTTCGACCAATTTACGAACGTTGCTTTGCCCAACCAACGACGACATTCTCACATGAAGAAGTCTCCAGAGACCGAATATCCTGAGGTCACTATCAATGTGATCGGCAGAGGGAGAGCATCAGGTCCTAGTTCCGATGACTCAGAGACAAGTCGTTCACCGACCGTCAGAGAAATCGCTAACGAATTTGAAGGATTCTACCAACGCACTCAGACGCGAACAGGAGCCATTCCCCCTGTCAACTATCAGAGGTTAGCCAGAGGAACCAATTCCGATGATGAATACTCAGCCATTGTAGTGTCCCAATCATCAAGCTCTTTTGTTGAACATAAGAGCTCCGCTTATATGACGGGAAATCATGAAGATCTCGCAAAGAGACTTGATGAGCAGGAGGCCATGCTCAAATCTCAGCAGGAGGCCATCAATAAACTCATAGCCCTGTTGACTCAAATTATCACAGACAAGGCTAAATCTCAGGAGACAGATTCGCCACCTAGGCAAGAATCTTCTCGGAGAGGAAAAGCGTCTTCATCCCGACTTCACACAAGCAAAGAGAAGGAAAAAGTGGTTGATGGTGCTGCTTCTGATCAAGAAGCCCACAACCTGGAATCTTCCTCTGATTAAGAAAGAGAGACGGAGAATGAGCAGAATCTCCAGTTTGCCAAAATGGAAGAATTAGAAGCCCGCCTCAATGTCATTGCTAACAAAAGTGAGCTCCAAGATGAGGGAGTTGCTAGGCCCTATCCTGCCGAATGGGACTTAGCCCCTTATCCTTCAAAGTTCGAAGTCCCGGCGTTACAAACTTTTAACGACACGGGATCACTGAACCAACATATCCATCATTTTAAGTCACAGACTGGGGATGTAATGTCAAACGACGTCATACTGGCTCGATTATTCATTGGCACCCTCAAGGGAGTTGCCTTTGAATGGTTCAGGAAACTGCCTACCGGATGTATCCAAAAGTGGATAGATCTAGAGAGATTCTTCTTGTCAAGATTCTTTGAAGAGGATACAGAAGTCTCCATCCATACCCTTCTCACCACTAACCAAAAGAAGAGGGAGTGTCACGCCCCTCTTTCCAAAATACACGGGAATCAGAACGTGAACAAGCCCGCGACGTATTAGATTGAGAAGAAATATACACTACTCTTTTTTTTCTCTTTTCTTTTCTTCTCAACCTAATACGCTAAGCGTCTGGAAACAATATAATATACGAAGTCACAGGTCCCCGATCACACATAGCAAGAATATAAAGACAATCCAGAATGAGAAATAAACATATCATCCATAGCAAATCATCCCAGACATAAAAATATGGGTCAAACACGCCCTTATTACAAAACGGTCCAACTAAAAATATATAATCCAACAGAAATAAAGGAAAGTACTGCTAAAATAACTAAATTCCATATCAGACTAAAGTAAGGTTCTGCAAAAGAGATCTAGCGCTTATTAACTACTACATAAAGAAAAGTCTAAGCTTCAGATTGTTCTTCCGATCTATCTGGAAGACCTCACTGCTGCAAATCCTCTGGCTCCTGTACTATCCCGTACTGAGGCTGACCATCTCCTGAATCTGACGTACACCCAGAAAATAGGAGTACGTCAGCGTGTGAAACACACGGCAAGATCCCCCAAGGCAGGAACAAAAACAATAATAGTAATGATAATATATGCGTGATCAATGCTACGACGGAAATAGAAATAGAACATGTGATGATAATAATAATGTTAGAGGCGTACAACGGGAACACTAATAATCAGAATAATCCAAATATCAACCAAGTAACAAGATCATACCATAGATGGAATTAATACTTAAAAATCTACAATAAGAGACGTAGTACGTCGAGCGAAATAATTCAAACAAGGAAACCCTCATGTATATACCATATGTCTCAAATTGTAGATGATTAAATATTAATCCCGATCTAGGTATGGAAAGAAACATAACTGGCCTATATCTCACAAGGATCCAAACTCATCCAAGTAACAATTCATGTAACTAACCATTATATAACAAGTCACCGGTCCAACCGTTTAACCCCAGTGCATATCGGTTCACTGGCCCAACAGACTAACCCAGTGCGTATCGGTTCACTGGCCTAACAAACTAACCCAGTGCGTATCGGTTCACTGGCCTATCAAACTAACCCAGTTCGTATCTGTTCACTGGCCCAACAAACTAATCCAGTGTGTATCGGTTCACTAGAGCAACCCTAGAGGATACATAAACAGTCTCGTCTAATCACATGTACCAAGATTTCCCATCCCTGCTCTTCTTATTTTCTAAGCCAACAACACACAAGCTTCTAAATCTTATTCATGCCACACAGATCACTATAGTCATAAACTCCTAATGATTCTCAATTATAATAAAGATATGATAAATGCCATAAATACTAATTAACAGTGTCGTGGATCATGAACAAGAATCTTGAACAACTACTAATAACAGTACAAGATGAAACTACATCTATCAAATAAATATACATGAAATATCAAAATTTCCAATCATCATGCTCATAAATTAATTACTTCCAAAATAACTCCTTTTAATTTATTTCTCATAAATTATTCAAAAATAACCTTTTAAATATATTATTATTATATTATATATTATTCCATATGAACAGTAACTGTTTTATCTTTTCTTTTTAATTATTCTAATTTTCTTTTTCGATAACAACTCTTAAAATTTATCTAGCTTTCAAAATGCAAGCTTGTCATTTTATATTCATCATTCATAGCATCATTTCACAGCATGTATTCACCATGATATCATCAACAACTACACAATTAAAATTACATCAACACAAACTAATCTACGCACTTACGCATAATAAATTCATAAGAGATAAAAATTAAATTAACGAGACAACGGCAAGAGGGATCTTGCCTCGGGGTTCGTCGAACGTATCGACGCTGACGTGGTGGTGCGTGATGTGGGGAAACTCCAACGAGGGGCAGCGGGGAAAGCGGACGGCGGCACAGTGGCGAGGAGGGCTCGGACTACAGCGGCGATGGCGATTGATTTCAGGTGCTGCGGAGGTAGTGCAGCCGAGGGTGGAGGTGTTGGTGGTTGTGGCAGGGGCGTGATGGTGGTTTGAGGGGCTGTCGTCGATGAGGAACTGGGCGGAGTTGCACGGCGAGGGGGGTTGAGCGGCGGCGTGGAGCTTAGGTGGAGGCGAGCTCGTCGGCGACGAGAGCTCAGGTTGACGGAGGGCGAGCGGGATTAGCGAGCGGCGCAGGGCCGGCGGACAGAGGAGGGCGGCGGATCCGGAGGTTGTGGTGGCGTCGACGGTCGGGGATAGAGCTGAGCACGTCGGGTGGTCGACGGCGCGAACGGCGATGTGGTTCTGATCTCAGGGAGGAGGAGGCGAAGTTCGTGGTTTTGGGGGCGGCAGCAAGGGAAGGGACGGTGAGGATTGAGGGGTGGTGCAACGGTGACGGGACTGGGGCACGGAGAGCAGGTGGTGGAGGCGCGATGGAGGTGGCGTTGGTGCGGGGACTGGGTCCTGGGTGGCGTGAATAACGAGAAGGGGGGGCTGTTTTCGCTTGGGTTTTCTGGAGTTGAGGGGAGAGAGGAATGGCAGCAAGAGAGAGGGAGTACGAATTATAAGAGAGGAAGGTTTTGGTGTACGTGATTTATGGGATTTGAAAATAGATTGTTGACAAAATATCAGGGATTGAGAGGTGTGAGTTGGCTGATTGGAGAGAGAGTGAGATGGTGATAAGGGGGAGAGAGAAATGATTAAATTAAGAGGAGAGATGATCATGGGCTGGTTACGGGGAGGGATTTGAGGAATCAATTAAGAGAAGAGAGAGAGAGAGAGAGTCGGTTATGAGGAGAAAAAGAAGGAAATCGTGATTATGGGAGAGAATTAGGAAATGGGCTCAACGTAATTTTTGGTTGGAATTGAACACGTTTAGGGAGAGAAAAGGGAGGGTTAAGGGAGGAAAACATGATTAAGAAGAGAGAGAAAACGTGAGAAAAAGGAAAGAATAATGAGAGAATATGAATGTGATCAAATAATATTAACCAAATACTTAAAGTAAACAATTACCCAAAATTAATTAATCACTATTATTATACATTCTTAAATCATAGAAGATGTTATAGAATTGGAGAAAAATATCAATACACTTTATGTAAAATAATATTTAATATTTTAGATACTAGGAAAATATATTTAAATACGTATAGGAAATTCATGGTCATTACAGGGAGTCCGTTAAAGCCTTCGTCAAGAGGTTTCGAAACATGGCTCTGCGATGTTCGTCAGGTATGACACAGTCTACACTGGTAGAGACCTGTCAACACAACTTGCAAACCGATCTCCTAGCCCGAATAGGAGTTGCAGAATATCGCTCCTAGAGAGAACTAATCTCTCAAGGCGAATATGCCCAAAAAATTATTGCTAGGATCAAAGCTGAAGAACAAAGTAGGTAGCATCAACCTGAGCAATCGGATCAAGCACAATCTTCTCCGTCAGAAGGGGAAGATACTACGACCACTGAAGCCAATCCTCTTCAGTAGGATAGCGGGTCCAACAACTATCATATAACAATTATCTCTGATAGTCAAACTTGTTAGATAGCAGTCCACTAGGCGATATATCATGTCTATCCCATTTCCCCCCGCACTTGTTCAAGACTGGGGGTTGGTTTATTTGTAGTTCATTGGATTATGAATAATAAATTTTCTGAGTTGTTATGTTTAATAGAATACCTCTGTCAACCACGAAGTCTATCAAAACTATCACGTTAATATCTACCTCTGATAGTCCATCAATCTGCCAATCCTCTTTAATAGGATGGCAGGACCACAAAACTATCACGTTAACATTTACCTCTGATAGTCCATCGGCTTGTCAATCATCTTCAATAGGATAACAGGACCATAAAACTATCACGTTAACAGTTACCTCTGATAGTCCCTCAACTTGCCAATCCTCTTCAATAGGATGGCAGGACCACAAAACTATCACGTTAACATTTACCTCTGATAGTCCATCGGCTTGTCAACCCTCTTTAATAGGATGGCAGGACCACAAAACTATCACGTTGACATTTACTTCTGATAGTCCATCGGCTTGCTAATCCTCTTCAATAAGATGGCAGGTCCACAAAACTATCACGTTAACAGTTACCTCTGATAGTCTATCAATTCGCCAATCCTCTTTAACTGGATGGCGGGTCCACAAAACTATCACGTTAACATCTATCTCTGATAGTCCATTAATCTGCTAATCCTCTTCAATAGGATGGCAGATCCCCAAAACTATCACGTTAATAGTTACCTCTGATAGTCCATCAATCTGCTAATCCTCTTCAACAGGATGGCAGATCTCCAAAACTATCACGTTCACATTTACCTCTGATAGTCCCTCAACTTATCAATCCTTTTCAATAGGATGGCAGATCTATAAACTTATCACATTAATATCTACCTCTGATAGTCCATCAATCTGCCAATCCTCATATTAATAGGATGACAGGACCACAAAACTATCATGTTAACATTTACCTCTGGTAGTCCATCGGCTTGTCAATCCTCTTCAATAGGATGGCAGGACCATAAAACTATCACGTTAACATTTACCTCTGATAGTCCATCGGCTTGTCAATCCTCTTCAATAGGATGGCAGGACCACAAAACTATCACGTTAACATTTACCTTTGATAGTCCATCGGCTTGCCAATCCTATTCAATAGGATGGCAGGTCCACAAAACTATCACGTTAACAGTTACCTCTGACAGTCTATCAATTCGCCAATCCTCTTTAATAGGATGGCAGGTTCACAAAACTATCACGTTAACAGTTACTTCTGATAGTCAAACTCATCAGATAATGGCCTACCAGGTGATGTGCCTCTATTTCGACTTCATGGATAGTGCCCCACTAGACGATGTGCATTGTCTACCTCTTTTTATTCCCCTGCTAAGTCTTAATCAAGACTGGGGGTTGGTTACTTGGAATCCATTGGATTAAGAGTAACGAATCTTTTATACCGTCGAGTTAACATTACACTTCTGACGATCATTATCCCCACAGAGTATGCATTCAACTCGCATTACTCCTAATTTGTCACGTTAACAACATATACCTCTGACAATCAACTTATTAATCCTTACCAATAGGATGATAGGTCCTCAAAATTGCGCAAATCGCAATCTTCCCCAACAAGACACTAAGTCTTCAAAATCTTATTCAAATCACAAGCATCAAAATTCATCACTTCTGATGATAAACTCACCTAGAAAGTTTCCCCAGCGAGACGCTAATTCCCAAAATCTTGTGCAAGTCACAAGTACATATTCTCCTGTCACGTTAATAATACACCTCTCACAACCCACTTATCAATCCTCTTCAATAGGATGATAAGTCTACAAAGTTACTCCAATTGTAACATTCTCTTGTCACGTTAATATCAAACACCTCT
Organism: Asparagus kiusianus; assembly: GCA_022839385.1. Lineage (NCBI taxonomy): Eukaryota > Viridiplantae > Streptophyta > Magnoliopsida > Asparagales > Asparagaceae > Asparagus > Asparagus kiusianus. The sequence goes on from BQKN01000201.1 coordinate 86,197, forward strand.
GACAACCCATTTATCAATCTTATTCAATAGGATGATAAGTCCATAAAGTTGCTCCGATCGCAACACATTCCTGTTACGTTAACATCACACATCTGACAACCCACTTATCAATCCTCTTCAATAGAATGATAAGTCCATAAAGTTTCTCCGATCGTAACACATTCCTGTCATATTAACATCATACCTCTGACAATCCACTTATCAATCCTCGTTAATAGGATGATAAGTCTCCAAAGTTGCTCCAATCGTAACACAAATTTCCGTCATGTTAACACCAAACCTCTGACAATCCACTTATCAACTCTCGTCAATAGAGCGATAGGTCCTCAAAATTACCTTGATCGTAATATTCTTCTTGTCATGTTAATATCACACCTCTGACAAAATTAACTTATCGACTCTCCTTAATAGAGCGATAGGTCCATAAATTTTAGTCAAGTTAACATCACACCTCTGACGATCAAACCAACTTATTGACTCCCTTCAATAGAGCGATAGGCCCATAAAATACTATTAGGCTAACATCACACCTCTAACAGTCAAATCCCCCCAATGAACTTGTTAATCTTTTTTTTAACAAGAATAGCAAGTTTTCATTATAAAATCCCCAACAGATTAAATATTTTCTGGAATTATCCTAGTGATAATAAAGAAAACTTTTGAATTTCACTCTAAGTGAAAATTTATGCCAAGTTAATATTACACCTCTGACGCTTCCAACTTTCTTTTAGTGTTTCAAGTAACACAGGAAGAAATAATGATAAAGTCTACGTATTTAATATCGTAGCCAGTGATTATCATTAAATTAATAATCTCTGAATCCATACCTCGCATGTATGGGGAATTTTATTCTAAATCCTAAGTAGGGATAAGTCAACGCCTAATACGTGTTGCCGGGTGATCCATTCTCGTAATAATGATGAAGTCTACGTATTCAACATCGTACCACTGAAATCCATGCCTTTTATGCATGCGGGACTTTATCTCGATCCCTAATTAGAGATAAGTCTGCATCTAACACATGCTGTCGGGTAGCCTATTCCAGCAATAATGGCAAATCCCACGTATTCAACATCGTGGCAGGTTGTTATTAATAACGCCGAAATCCATGCCTTGCACGTATGGGGGACTTTATCTCGATCCCTAACTAGAGATAAGTCTACGCCTAACACGCGTTGCCGGTTAGTCTTTTGTCGTGAAAAAGACATCAAAATCCATGCATCACACGCATGGGGGACTTTATCTCGATTCCTAATTAGAGATAAGCCTACGCCTAACAAGCGTTCCCGGTTAGTCTTTTTCTGTGAAAATGACAAAGTCTATGTATTCAAAATCATAGCATCAAGTCTAAGATGGTTCATTCTCTTAGCACAACGTTATATGTGAAACAGATTCAAATAATTCACATGCTAGCCTGACTCAAACAGTAGTCGGTAAAGGCTTATCATATCCGTTGATGGCTGAGGGTTTGCCAAAAATCCTATGCATGTTCGTAGGTCCATTAGCTTAATGGATGTGAGCCGAGACTTGAAACAGATGAGCTAAAGACAAGTCTCAAAGACTTAGTAAAAAATACACGGAAGTCACTTCCATGTCTTAAGTCAAAACGCTGAGGTCAGACCTGCGATGCAAAAACCAAATGCCGAGGTCATACCCGTGTTCCAAATTCAACATGCAAGGGTGAGACCCGCGTCTCAAGTTCAAAATGCAGGGTTCATCCTCCGCATTCCAGAAATAGGATTGTGATGCATACCTTCACATAGGTCTTGCATGGCAAATCTCGTCAACCAAGATGCATTCAAAGCGAGTGCAGAGAATGACTCCTTTACGACAAGGAATCAACAGCTCCAAGATCAGAGTTGAGATCCAAAGTATTCCGAAAATTCATCCCAGTCAACCGTGAACTTTTAAAAACTTTGGAGGGGGTTCTGTAGGCTGTCTAAAAATCACAATAGATAGCTAATCCCCCATCAAACGCCGATGATGGAGGTTACAATCTGACAACTTTCACGATAACCGATGAAAGCTCTAATCAACAGCCTTCACAATCAACATCGGGAGTTATAATTTAACGACTCTCATATTTTTAAGGAGCCAAGATGAAGATTACAGGATGGTGATCTTTGCAACGCTCTAGCAAAAGAGACTACAAATCGACGGTCTCTTCAAATTCAGACGCGGAGCTCACCTATGCGTCCCAGATTCAAAACACATAGCTCGTGGCCGCGTTCCAAATTCCCAGAACAAAACGCGGAGGTCCTCCCCGTGTGTCAACATTAAAACGTTGGGGTCGGACCCGCGTTGCAACATCAAAACGTCGGAGTTAAACCTGCGTTGCAACATCAAAACACTAGGGTCAGACCCACGTTTTTGTGTTTGACTGGTTCAAACAGAACCTGAACGGTTTTAAAACTGTATCTCTACTTAATGGGGACGGTTACACCCTATTATGGAAAGATTATAGGGGGAATTACACCCCTTAAACCCGTGAACAGTTCTAAAACTGTTTCCCATGATTGGAGGGCGGTTACACCCCACTTAGGAGTGATTTAAGGGGTAGTTACACCCCCTTAATCCTGTATAAATAACTAAAAATCAATTCAGTTCAGGGGTTCGAGCAGAGGGGATTTGACTCTCGGTTTGGCAGTAACATAAGAGATCCTTGGGCTGGATTTTTAGATCTTAGACTTGGCAGCGAAGAGGAGATCTTTGGCTTGGCTGCAAGGGGAAGATCGACGTTCATCCTTCAGCATCTTTCAACAACAGAGAGCTTTCATCCTTGGCTTATAAACCGATTTCGGTTAAATCAACTCTTTCATAGAGTTTCAAACTCGTTCAGAGTTATCAACTCGATCAGAGTTCAAAACTTGCTCTGCAAGTTCTTTTAAAACTCGCTCTGAGTTATTAACTCGTTAAGAGTTATTTTTAAACTTACCACACAAGTTCTCCACAACATCAAATCGTGAGGAGAAGACAACGTTCCAGTGAAACAAGACATTCGGATCGTCAACGGAGAGCAAATTCGACGCAGGCATTCGAAGGAGGCACTCCATCGCTACCATAAAGAACCCAGTTTTAAACAAAGGGGAGAATCAAATTCATTCTCCTCTCTTTTGTAATCAGGAAATCCAATTGTAACTGAGATTAAAGGAATACAGATCAATTTTCCTTCATTTCTTTTTACTATAAAATTTTCACCAAACAGGGGACAAGGGTAAGAACAAGAGACCTTTTTCGGGATCTCAGCAGCAGCATCAGGGCCCTCATAAGAAGGGACCCCAGCAGGATCAGAGAGCGCATCAGCAGCATAAGTTTCAGGGAGTTTGCTATAACTATCGTAAGGTCGGACATAAGGCATCAGAGTGTCACAGCGCACCAGTAGGAGCTCAGCAGGGTAAGGGCTCGAACTAGTAGCAGCAGAGAGTTTAGGGTAGAGGTCAGGGTCAGCACATGAGGCTAGAGGCACCGTCAGCAGCTCAGAAGACTGAGGGACAGATTCGTGCAGTTCAGGAGGTTCTTCTGGGGCAGATAGTTTTGTACTCTCCAGCACTAGTAGCAGAGCAGACATCAGCCACAGGCAGAGTATATGTGGTAGTACCGCGTGATCATGAAGCTAGCAGAATAGTGGTGGAGGGTACGTTCCTTGTGAATTCTTTTCCCGCCCGTATTCTCTTTGATTCAGGAGCCTCGCATTCCTTCATTTCATATGATTTTATGTCTAGACTCCAGCTCGTAGCTCAGCCATTAGACACCCCTTTATCAGTTTCCACCCCTTTAGGTGAGATATCACTTCTGGAGAGCATTTGTAGGAGGTGTACTATCAGTTTAGATATCGCAAAGTAGTTAATACTAACATGGTAGGAAGACAACCAATCCATACCAATGATAACATGGAGTGTGAAGTTCATTTGGAGTGTGAAGTGCCAGAAGGCCTTTGATATTTTAAAGACCAAGTTGACTTCGGCGCCAATTTTGACTATTCCAAGCAGCGACAGGACATTTATGGTCTACACAGATGCATCATTGGTAGGTTTAGGAGGCGTCTTGATACAGACTCAGAGAGTAGTAGCATATATCTCACGACAGTTGAGGGTGCATGGGCAGAACTATCCCACTCATGACTTGGAGTTAGCAACAGTGGTATTTGCACTGAAGTCATGGAGACACTACTTGTATGGAGTGCAGTTTGAGTTGTTCACAGACCATCAGAGTCTGAAGTATCTTTTCTCTCAGAAAGAACTCAACCAGAGACAGAGGAGGTGGATTGAGTTTATCAAGGATTAGGAGTTCGTGATCTAGTATCATCAAACGTCGTAGCAGATGCTTTAAGTAGGAAGCGTCGACATCGGGTTTCGGCTTTGAGGTGCTCATTGTATCAAGATCTTCTTACTCTTAGCCAGTTTGATTTCAGACCCGAGATTTATGGAACCAGTGTATTTTTAGGAGCTGTGTCAGTGCAGCCATCTTGGAGTACCAGAGTGGTTAGAGGTCAGCTGGAAGACTCTTGGATTCAAATCCGAAAGGAGGAGATTTCCAAAGAGCCTAAGGCTAATTGGACCATTAGAGCAGATGGAGGTCTACGGATGAAGGGTAGACTGATTATGCCATCCAGTACCGAGCTAAAGAGAGAGTTATTTGATGAAGCACATCGTACTCGGTACATAGTACATCCAGGGACCACTAAGATGTACAAGGACCTGAAGAGACACTTTTGGTGGAGTGGTATGCGTAGAGATATTGCAGACTATGTGGCTAAGTGTTTTACCTGTCAGCAGGTGAAGGCAGAGCATCAGAGGCCAGCAGGGACACTTCAACCTTTACCCATCCCAGAGTGGAAGTGGGTGGATATTTCTATAAACTTCATTGTAGGGTTGCCGAAGTCGAAGAAGGGGAATGATTCTATTTAGGTGATAGTGGACCAGTTGATGAAGTCAGCGCATTTTATTCCAGTGAAGGCTATATATATAGCTGAGTCGTATGCGAGGATATTTATTCGGGAGATAGTTCGAATTCATGGAGTTCTTAATACGATTGTGTCGGATCAAGGTTCAGTATTCACTTTGTATTTTTGGAGGAGTTTTCAGGATTCGTTTGGCAGCATACTATCTTACAGCAGTGTTTTCCACCCACAGACGGATGGTCAGACGGAAAGGGTGAATCAGGTGTTGGAAGACATGTTGCGGGCTTGTGTTATAGACTTTCAAGGTAGCTGGGAGGAGCATATTCCACTGATAGAGTTCGCTTATAACAATAGTTATCAAGCGACAATCGGTATAGCCCCATATGAGGCATTGTACGGGAGACCTTGTAGATCACCGATATGCTGGGCAGAGCCGGTGATAGCTTAATGCTTGGGCCAAAGCTTGTGAGATAGACTACTGAGAAGGTAGCATTGATTAGAGAGAGGATTTTAGCCGCTCAGAGTCGGCAAAAGAGCTATGCAGATAAGAGACGAAGACCCTTGGAGTTTTAGGTTGGAGATTCGGTTATGCTAAAGGTATCACCTATGAAAGGCGTTCAGCGATTCGGGAGACGGGGAAACTTGCACCGAGGTATATTGGACCCTTTCGGATTTTGGAGCGATCTGAGCTGTGTCATACAGACTAGATCTTCCAGCATCGATGTCTAGTATACACAATGTATTTCATGTTTCTATGCTCAAGAAGCACTTGTATGATGAGGAGCAACAGAGAGTGTTGGATGCACCAGAGATTGAGCTTCTGGAGGATTTGACTACTATTGAGATTTCGGTTTGTATACTTGTCAGAGAGGACAAGAGGCTTAGAAACAAAGTAATTCCTTTGGTGAAAGTTTAGTGGAACCGAAGAGGCGTTGAGGAGATTTCTTAGGAGCGAGAAGAGGACATGATTCGCGACTATCCACACATGTTTGAGCAGGTAAATTAAATCTTTTTGTATGACTTATATATGGCTTATAGATTCAATTATGGCGATGTTTATACTTAACACTAAAATGAGGGTATTACCACTTATCTCTTAAGTATTCGGAACATATGATATATATATGAGGGGTTCCTTGTTTGGATTTTTCCATCGATGTACTTGTTCCATTTAGTTAGGGGTTAAGTGGGTGTATTTACATTTTAGATGGTTAAGTGTGGACATCTTGCGGGTTTCACTAGCCATGCCCTCTTGACAGAGGAAATGATAGCTTTGTCATTTGTACTAGGAGAGTATCCCAGGCAAATCGCTGTCCAAATCCAGTTTCTGGTAATGGATTTGAAGTCGGCCTATAATGTTATATTGGGTCGAACTGCTCTCCACCTCTTGCAAGCCATCCCCTCAACTTACCATCAGATTATCAAATTTCTGACCCCAAATGGAGTCGGAGTAACCCGGAGCAATCAAAGAGATACTAGATCTTGCTATCTACTATCGATCAAGGGAAGGGTGTCCAAGGCACTATGTCGATTGAAAAAACTTGTCTCCAACTGGAGAAGGCAGTAGAAGGACCGAGGACGGAGCCAGTAGAAGAGCTCCATGAAGTCCCTGTTGATCAAGAAGGAATGAAGACAATCAATATTGGGTCCAGATTAGTCGATCCCTTAAGAGGGGCTATGGTGGAATTTCTAAAAGCCAATACTGATGTATTTGCTTGAAGACCGGACAACATGCTAGGGGTTCCCCCCGAGATAATGTGTCATGAACTGGCCGTGGACAAACATGCCAAACCAGTTCGACAGAAGAAGAAGCATCTTAGCCCAGAGCGCCAGAAGGTAGCAGCGGACAAGGTGAAGAGGATTTTAAAAGCCGACTTTATCCGAGAAGTCTAATACCCAGAGTGGTTAGCCAATGTGGTCCTGGTGAGAAAAGTACTGAATAAATGGAGGATGTACGTAGATTTGACCGACCTCAACAAAGCTTGTTCTAAAGATAGTTATCCATTGCCGTCAATCGACCAGTTAGTTGACGAAAGCGTGGGACAAGAAAAGCTTAGTTTCATGGACGCTTTTTCTGGCTACAATCAAATCTTCATGGCTAAGCACGATCAGGAGAAGACTTCTTTCATCACCAATATGGGAACGTACTACTACGAAATGATGTCTTTTGGACTAAAGAATGCTGGAGCCACTTACTAAAGACTTGTAGCCAAGGTTTTCCAACATCATATCGGTCGTAATCTTGAAGCCTATGTAGATGACTTATTGGTAAAATCCAAACAAGCATCTACCCATATTTTAGATTTGGACGAGACCTTTTCAACCCTAAGGCGATATTAAATGAAGCTCAATCCAACTAAATATGCTTTCAGAGTACAATCAGGAAAATTTCTTAGATTCATGATTACTCGAAGGGGTATTGAGATCAACCCTGAAAAAATTACTGCCATAGAGCGACTCCCTGAGCTGCATACTTTGAGAGATATTCAGAGGTTGAATGGGAGGGTCGCAGCTCTAGGTCGATTTTTGTCCAAGTCCGTCGAGAGAAGCCCCCCTTTCTTTAAAATATTAAGATGAAGCAAAATCTTGAAGAAGGGTATAGTCTAGACGACTGAATGCAAAGCAGTATTTCAAGATATTAAAACTTACTTGAGTGCAAAGCCATTACTGAGACAACCTATAAGAGGAGAGACTTTGTTTGTATACATAGTTCTCTTCTCTGAAGTAGTTAGTTCTGTCCTTGTTCGGGAGGAAGGACATACACAAAAGCTCATCTATTATGGGAGCCGAATCCTCCGAGCAGGCGAACTCAATTATTCTTTTATAGAGAAAGCTGCCTTTACTCTCATCCTCACGGCCAATAGACTCCGTCCTTATTTCCAGGCTCACCCTATTATTGTCAGAACGAGCCTACCCTTAAAGTAAGCTTTGGGAAGTCCTACCACGTCAGGAAGAATGGTTGCCTAGGCGGTTGAGCTTAGTGAGCATAATGTCCAATTTGAACCGCAAACAGCTATTAAAGCTCAAGCTTTGGCCAACTTCTTGATCGAATCGACTCCCCAAAATGACAAACCAGAAATACTCGCGCCCCCTTCTCAACCTTCATCCCCAAAATGCCAGGTGATCCCTCCAAATTCTCGTTGTACTCAGGAGTATGACTCATCCGAATGTGACTCGTAGTGGCTATTGCAAGTAGATGGATCCTCTAGAGAGGCGGCAGTGGAGTAGGAGTGGTCATACGAAGTCCCGACGGGTCGATATATGAGCATTCCATTTCCTTTAATTCTCAACCTCAAACAACAAACCCGAGTATGAAGCTCTACTTGCCAGCCTCCGAGTGGCACGAGCCTTGAAAGATGAACGCCTTTACGTTCTAGCCGACTCACAATTAGTTGCCCCATCAAATCAACGAGTGCTATGCTGCTAAAGACCAAAGGATGACCCTATATCTTCGAGTCACCAAAGAACTTCTTACATGCTTCTTGGAATCCAAGATAGTTCAAGTCCCCCGAGCCCTTAATGCTTGAGCAGATGCCCTCTCCAAACTAGGATCAACAAATTTGAGAATTTGTTATAGACTTGTTTATACAGATACACTGGAGCACCCCAGTATCTCGAAGCCATCCGAGATCCTTACGGAGACAGAAGAACCTATATCACCTTGTTGGTTAGATCCCATTATCCTTTATCTAACACAAAGTGTTTTACCTAAAGATCGAGTTTAAGCCAAGTGTCTGTTAAGGAATTCTCGCCACTACCTTATGATTGAGAACCAACCGTATCGAATGTCCTATGTGGGCAGCAGTATAGGACCCTACTTGCGATGTCTATGACCGCCGGAAGCTCTCTATGTGCTTAGAGAGATCCATGAAGGTATATGCGGAAATCATCCAGGGGCTCGAACCCTATCCTAAAAAATCATTCACCAGAGTTATTATTGGCCGACTATCCTAGCCGAATCAATGAAGCTAGTATCTCATTGTCAAAGGTGTCAATTCTTTTCATCCATTCCTCGAGCCACTATAACCAAGTTGACTCCTATTTTGAGCCCTATACCTTTTTCAATGGGGCTTAGATTTGTTAGGACCTCTCCATATGGCTTCAGGACAGAGGAAATTCCTTATAGTGACGATTGATTATTTCACCAAATGGATCGAGGCCGAACCATTGGCTAGGATTAGTGAGAGCAACATCACAAGTTTCGTATAGAAATCTATTATTTGTCGTTTCAGTGTACCTCGGTCATTCATTACTGACAATGGCACCCAATTCGATAGTAAGAATTTCCAAGATTTTTGTGAAGAAGTACAACATCCACCTCAAGTTCGCTTCAGTTGCTCACCCAAAATCCAATGGACTTGCAAAAACTGCCAACAAATGCATTCTTCAAGCATTAAAAAAAGTGGATACCATCCTAGGACGATGGGTGGAGGAATTACCGAGTATTCTATGGTCGTACCACACCACCTATAAGAATTTAACAGGGGAGACTCCCTTTAAGCTAACATATGGAGCTAAGGCGGTTACTCCGATCAAAGTAGGTATGCCGACCATTCGGCTGTGACACTTTGATGAAGACATGAACTCGGTAGGACTTAGAGTCAACCTCGACCTCTTAGAAGAAACCCGAGAGAAAGCGCTCCGAACTCATGTCATCAACCAACAACGAATCGCGTGCTACTACAATAGTAAGATTCGGCCACGAAGATTCAACGCTGGAGACCTTGTCCTTCATAAAGCAATCTTTGACAAAAGATACCCGACAAGGCAAACTAGCTCCTAACTAGGAAGGCCCCTATATGGTTCTGGAGGAACTTAGAACGGGTACCTATCGGTTAAAGGCACCAGATGGAAGGATCCTCCACCACTCGTGGAATATCAAACACTTACGATGGTATTTTCCTTGAACTTCAAAATTTAATTTCTCTCAAGCTCTGTAGATTTCTTTTGAAGAAAGCATGTATTAAATAATATGTTTAATACGAAGACTTTAGTCAAAATTATACATTCCTATTATAACTGAGAAATGCTATATCCAAGCCCTTGGTACCATTTCAGGAATAAACCTAAGGCACAATCTTTTGGCTGACTCCCATAGTCATCTCTCGACCTTAGGGAAAGGAAAAACCTAATCGACCCTCTCGATCCTAGGCGTTCGACTTTCGAGTTGAATTCCAAGCACTTGTACCTTATCAGGAATAAACCCAAGGCACAACCATTTGGCCGACTCCCACAGTCATCTCTCGACCTTAGGGGAACGAAAGACCTAGTCGACTCTCTTAAGCCTAGGCGTTCGACTTCCGAGTCGAATTGTAAGTCCTTGATACCTTATCAGGAATAAACTCAAGGCATAACTCTTTGGCTGACTCCCATAGCCATCTCTCGACCTTAGGAGAAGGAAAGACCTAGTCGACTCTCTCGAGCCTAGGCGTTTGACTTCCGAGTCGAATTCTAAGCCCTTGGTACCTTATGAGGAATAAACCCAAGCTACAACCCTTTGACCAACTCCCACAGTTATATCTCGACCTTAGGGGAAAGGAAAGACCTAGTCGACTCTCTCAAGCCTAGGCATTCGACTTCCGAGTCGAATTCTAAGCCCTCAGTACCTTATCAGAAATAAAACCAAGGCACAACCCTTTGGTCGACTCCCACGGTCATCTCTCGACCTTAGGGGAAGGAAAGACCTAGTCGACTCTCTCGAGCCTAGGCACTTCAATCCAAAATCAAATTGCATACTTCTAGAAAATATATGAGTATTGATATTAATTGAATTCTAAGCATTTTAGAATTCTATCTTAATAAAAGCATTGTAAACTCGAGATAAGATAGATTCTTCCTGGATCAATACTGGCTGTTTACAATCATAGTAAAACCACTGATAACAAGTCAATTCAAGGAACAAAGGAAAGTGGATTCTCATTCAAGAAACATTTCTATTACATTAAGCAAAGGGCTGATGAGACTTGATAAAAGGACGGAGAAAGGGCACAACAAGTTCTTAATTATCTCCGCCGGTGGAAGCTCCTTAGGGTGGAGCAGCAACTTCGTGGATAACCACAGTTTTCTCCTCTGTGCCATCTAAAAATTCATCGTCATTTCCAAAAATTAAATCCAGTCCCCCTCCCCTTACCTCAAACTCTTTTAGAAGGTCGAGGGAAGGATAATAACGATCAGCGGGAGGATGTGAGTTGGGAGGCACCAAGGAGACGAAGTAATCGACCCCAGCTTTATAGGCTAAGGCCATCTCGGCCTTTCCTACAGAACTTTGGCGCCAACCCTCTATTATTTGGTCCATGTATTGAGACAAGTCAAAGTGAGCATGTTTATCCTTTAATTGCTTCACCATGGTGATGAATGCTTAACTACTTGACTGCTCCTTCTCGAGATCGCGTGTCAATTGTTCGATGGAGAGATGACTCGATTGAACTTCCTCCTTAGCAGCTCTTCTTTGGCCGCTTTCAGATTCTACCTCCTTGGTTAGAGTGGCCAGAAGATCGTCTTGTTCTTTGATTTTTCGCTGGAGACGGTTGATCTGATGAGCTGCCTCTTCCTTTAGATCTCCAATCGTGGATACCTACTTATCACTCTGAGACCAAAGCCCTTCAAGGACCCTCTCCCTGGCGTTCACCTCCTGGTGCCAGCGAGCTTCGACATTGTTCAGCTTAGCCTCCAAGGTGCTGACCCTCTCTCTTACCTCCTCATTGGTCGTCTTCTCCTTTGCTATCTCCGATAGCCACCTCTGTGGAGCATCATGCATGTGCTTAAGTCGCTCATACATTTCTTGCTCGACCAACGCACCTAGGACTAAATGAGCCTTGAGATCTAGATGCAAGGCAAAGCTTGGCATCCTCTTCAAGACTCCATCGTCTTTAGGAAGGGAAAACTATTGAGTGACTGTGTTTAGAGCCGAGAGAGATCCCATAATGGAAGTCTCTTTGTCGAGACTCGCAGGCGGGATAAACTTGTAGCCATCAGAGAGCTCCTTCCTTGGCAAACAAGGGCCTAGCGGCACTCCTGCTAACATCGCTTTGGTGCTCTCCCAATCTTGGGAGTCGACCTCCGAAATCTAGTGAGGAAAAGGCCAGTCACCCTCCTCCTTCTCCCCTAACTCATAGTCTTGATAGTCTCTTCTACTTGAGGCACAGGGAGGGGTGTGTTTTCTTCAGCCGTTTTCCTCACTGACTCAACCGGCTCTTTGATTAGCCTGTGAGTTAATGCTAGCTCAGAATCTAGGTCGACGGCTTCTATACCAGCTATAGCATCCGCGGGTTTAGACGATCCTACCACCTCCTCAGTCGCTAGAGGAATAAGGAGATCTCCAGTAACGACCTTATCTCCTTCACTGGCTTGAATACCCGACTGCTCTTCCATTAGTCCTTGTTTTGCAACATGGCCAACTCCGGGCGCCTCAGTGACTTGTGTTGTAGTCGATTGCTAGACGCATCTAGTCACCAGTCTCTTAGTATTTTTCCTCTTTACCAGCTGGGCAGCCAGTTCACCCATCCATGACTTCAAGTCAGATGTCTCTTGAGGATTCAGATATCCTCTCGGCCTCTTTTGAGGCCTAGTAGTAGATGACTCCTCACCTTTAGATCTTGCTTCCTGACTTCCAACAAGAGGGAACGCCAACATGTTCGCCTTAGTTTGATCAGTCTCAGTGGGCAAGACATACGATATGAGCACCACCCAAAGCGTCGCCGAGTCGAATAGGTTGCTCATCTCTCTAGATCCATTGTAAGATTGGATCTTCTTGTCGTCTTTCCTCAGCATCAAGAGGATCGGGCTTCAACACATCCTTGTTGATCTCGGGCCAATCCGAGAAAGAAAGAATCTCTTCAGTTCCTTCAACCCATAAGTAATGTCCTTTCCAGTCCCTATTAGACTCTGGAGCATCGGAAACATACTTGAAATTGCTTGTATAGTAAACGAAGAAATGCTGATCCTTTTTGGTTGACTTATTAATGCCAACCAAGTGGCCGAACAAATTCAGGATGGGAAGAACACCTACTCGGAAGCAGATGACTATAAAAGCCATCAGAATCCCCATTGCATTCGGGGAGAGTTGAGAGGGAGAAATCCCTATGGCGCCGCATGCCTTCTTTACGAACGGATGGAAAGGCAGTCGAAGTCCCTGATCAAGATGAGCCAAGTATAATGGCGCCCTGTTGGGACCATGGCGATATACTGGTTCATCTCCCTTAGGAACCATCAACTTGATATCCCTGGGGATATCATACAAGCTGTAGAATCTTTCGAGATTCCACGCAAAAACTTTGGAATGAATAGGACGAATAAAGTTATTTTATAGCTTTCAACCACCAGATGGACTTATCCTGATGGTCGTCACTTTTTGATGAACGAAGGAGATTCAACCTATAACCTCAAGCATTTTGAATTTCAAAATTTTAAACGTCACATCCCTCCTGGAGTATCGCGTCACATTTTAAAGAATCAAAGCGCCATTATTATCCTCGCCAACCGACAAACCATTGTGTCATATCAAATAATAGCAGTCAAAACCTCTCGAAAATATATAATAAAGGGAAGAATAATCTAGTGAGCCAACATCTCAACCGACCAGACTAGTCGACACCCTCTTCGACAGCTCGAGAGGCGGTATCAGTCGGCTTGGAGTAGTTAACAAATTTCACCAAGTTTACGAAGAAGGCAACTCATTCGGCAAAAAATTTTGAGACTTCACAAGATCACAAGAACAAAAGATTTTTCATTTATTGATCAAGTATTACGAAGTATAATATCTACAAGATGATAATGAAAGAATCCCTATAAAACCTATGGAACACCCATTCCAGCTCCCAGAGTCAGAGATGGAGGACTATTAGGAGTAAGTGGTGGAGGAGACGATCGGCCCTGTTCTTCATATGAATCACCTTTAGCCTCATCAGGGTCAAATCCTCCTCCTAGTGCTTCCAATTCCTCCAGTTCTCCTAAACAGTTGGCGACCATAGAAGGATATCGAAAGCGATTAGGGATACTTTTCAAATCGTCAGGGAGTTGAGCCAATAAATGATCGTATCCAACCTTGCAAGCTAAGGCCACCTCTGTCTTCCCAAGCAAGCTTTCACGATAAGTGTTAATGACATCTTGGTGATAAATTTTGAAGATATCCTGGTGATATTTATCTATAATTTCTTGCTAATGGATGCAAACTTAAGGTGTTTAACTTCTTCTCGGAGTTTGGTGATAGTTATATGATCTTCGTCTAATTGACGCTTGGCATACCCTGTAGCTTCTTTCTCTGCTCGAGCCAGCACTTCAGCCTGATCCATCTCTTGAAGCGCTTCATTTAACTTCTCCTTAAGCTTGACGACTTCAGAAGTGTCGGAAACGGACCTCTCGATGGCCCGTTGTCAACCCGCTTTCTTATTGGCCTTTAATAATTCCACCTCCCCAAGAAGCTTATGGTATTCAGTCCATACACATTTTGTTCGACCATATAACTCATTTTTCAAAATGGCCCCTTGGATAAAATAGCTGCAAAGAGCCTGATAAAGATCGAGGCTGGGCACCTTCTCCAGGTACTTCTCATCTTCTGGGAGGAGGAACTGTTCAACCATCCTAGACTGAGTTCGGCGAGATCCAAGGACGATCCAACCGAGCATCAAGATGACGTTCAGCTTCATAGTGGAACTCTGGTGTGGGTTCTATCCCATACTTGGCACCCGGTGAAGAAAGACCAACAAGGCACGTTCTTATCTTATCCAATTATCTCTCTTCTATGTCGGAGAATTTATGGGGAAAAGGATATTTCAGACCAACAGAAGGTCCTATCTCTTCATAAGATGGCTCCTTTCCCCGTCGAGTCGACTCCTGATGATGACCCGACGACTGCTCCCTGATCTGTATCCTTTTCTCAGCTCTCTCTTCTAAAGGGGCTCCAGATGATTTTCTTAAGATCGGTGTCTTTCTCGAGTAGTCTAAGGGGACGATATCAGCCTGCCTCTCTTCATCCCTCTCTTGAAGCATTCCTCCCGACTCTCTTTTTCTCTTCCTATAAGCAAGAGAAGCAACGCCTCCAGAATCGACCGACTGTGCCCCTAAAGAGTAAAAATCTTCACGGAGACGTTTAGCCGGCCTAATAGATGGATCCCCCTGGGGATCGACTAGCCTAGCTATGGGCACTATAGTCGCCTTCCTTGATTCGGTGGTAAGGACCATAGTCCTATCTATATCTTGAGAACCCGCTGGCACAACTGACGCACCAGCCATACACATGGCTGATCTATCAAGTAAATCCTCAAAACGACGAGAGCCTATGAATCCCTTGATTAAATCAAGGTGACTTTTCTCTTTCGAGGATAGCGTTCTTCTGGTAAGAGCATCTCTCCTTATCTCAGACCATTCGGGGTAACGCATCTCTAATCATCTCCGATCACCCATACAAACTTCTCCTTCCAATCCTTATGCGAATCTGGAAGATCTACGATAAATATGAACTTTCCTATCATTTGAAAGTGGTAATGGGGCTCCTTTTGATTTACCTTCACGGCCACCAAATGAGAAAAGATCTTCAGAGTAGGTCTTATCGCCAATGGCATATAACTATGAATGCCACCGTAATGGTTATGATGTTCAGTTTCATCTGCGCAGGTGAGACTCCTAACGTCTCAAATAGTTGCTTCAGAAAGGGAGACAGAGGTAACCTTAAATCGTAATCCAGATGTCTCAAGTAGAGAGGATGTCGTTCAGATCCATGGTCAAAAACAGCATCCGAACTCGTCGGAAGGAGTAGTTCATATCTTGTAGGGATATCAAACTTCTTAGACATCATCCTCAATTGGGACAATGTCACTTTGGAATGAATATTTTACAGAAAATTCCGACGATCAACCGCTTCTAAAGCTATAAAGGGACGGAAGGATAGTTGGCAGGAAGAACGAGCAGGAGGGCAAGAAAGATTAAAGGAGAAGATCAACAGTTTAGAAGAGAATTTGAAAGGATGATAGCAGTGTATGGTGATTTTACATATAAATAAAAATAAACTCCGTCTTTACAGCTGTCAATATTCGAGCCGTTAGATTCAGTTACCTCATACAGTTAGGATCTATCCTCGGAATTCAAAATTCTCACGAAAGATGAAGCGCGCCCACTCTCTTTTACCTCGAAGAGCTCGTACTCTGCCAGGAGAGCAGCCTGCTACAGTTATGAGAGCATCTCCAATAGCTTCCCCAAAATTTTCTCCAAAATGAAGAAACAAAAGTCATATTCTCCAAATTATTTTTGCTCCAACTCCAACAGCTTCTCTATTTTAAAAAATCTCATTTATTACAATAATAAAGCTCTCCCCAAAAATTTAGAGAATGCTGCAGATTTGAGGAAGGCTCCCAATTTTTTCTCCTCATTCCCTATTTTGGGGAATGAGATGGGGAATCTGTTGGACCAAAAAAAGCTCTATATTCCCTAAAATTGAGTATTTCAAGAAGATGGGGAAGCTGTTGGAGATGCTCTGATGATGCTCGCTGACGCCATATAGTACGGTTCTTTAAATGAAATTGTTTATTCTCCTATTTTGTCCTTTGATCATCTTTATTTTACTCGGATTCGACTCAAGCCGAATTCAAGCAAAAGGGGCTAATTGTTATGGGGTATATTTGTTCTACGAATATATGACTTGATGAGTCAGCATTTCAATCAGCCTAATAAGCTGACACCCCGGTGTCGGCGCGAGAAGCGGTGATAATTAATATGAGAGATCCTGACCTCCCAGATGAGTCGACATCTTTATATCGACTTGAGAGACGATCATTAGCTGAGACGAGACGACATTCCAACCAGTCGGAGATGTCGACACTCCTGAGTCGATGCGAAAGGCGGTGTTAGTCGACACGAAAAATAACAACTCAAAGATATGATCCTATGAGCTTCTTAACGAAGCTAAAGGATTGCCCCTATCTCAAACCTGTCAGCATATGTATCACTTATCAACATTGTTTAATCTTTAATGATCATCATGCAGTGTCATTCCTCAATAGTCTTGAAGACTTATCGGCTGCTGGCTCCCAATGCGGCCAAAGTGATTTCCCGCCACTCATAAACCAACACCTGTGGAGAAAATGATGATTTGTTTTCCAACTAACTCCTTATCGCCTCACTACCGTCTTACTACTCACCCATGGAGTGACCAACCTGCCCTCGGCATCCCCCATAAAGGTAGATGCTATTCGCCATAGACAAAGGTTTGCAATAAAAAAAACCCCAAAAAAGAATACACAGTTCTGTGATTCCACTCAAGCTCAAGTTCAATAACTAACTTGATCATCAGAGGTACCGCTGGGGGATTTATCCCCGCCCTCTTACGACTCTTTGTGTGCAGATTGCTCATTCATCCTAAGCCCAGAATCAGGCATAAAGTCAAAGAAGAAAGCGGCCCATTGCAAACTCCGTGATTTTATTTAGCCGTGTGATATTTAACATCAACAAAAGTGTAGATATACCTTGAAATAAGGATAGTATAGCGGGTTGTTAACGATCTCTTAGAGAATGTCATTGAGGCTTGTCTTATGTAGTGTCCACACAGGCAAATAATTTCTTATAATATCTTATTGAAATATCTACTGTCTGTCTCCCCTGATCTTAGAAAATAACATCTCACAATGCAATTTTTTGATTTATGACCCAAAATGTCCAGTGTCATAATAAGTTGTTCTTCCATTGTTACATTCCTTGAGTCTTTTAGCAGCCTATTATTCCTCATTATACTTGCTAGTTTAACAAAAGCACCACTCCGCATTTTAATGTAGTTTACACAACTATCACTAAAACCATTATAAATATGCTCTATGTGTTCAATTCTAGCCCTTTCTTGTTTTCTTGTTTTCCTCACTTGGACCACTACGAATTGATTTACGCCTAGCTTGCATTCTCCTTATGAATGTAAATATTTATTATAACAAAAACAGATAGTGCAGCCCTTTGAACCATGTTAACAACACTTTGTTCATCGATACAATCCCCATCACCATCCATCTATGATGAAAACATCAAATTAAAATAATTAATATACCTAACAAGCATCCATATGCAATGTCAATAATCAACAAGTTGATAAATGTCAGAAACCCATATTCATATATGCTCACATTTGCATTGATGGAGAAATTGTTGTGCAGACGGCGGCGCCGAGGAACCAAAACAAACGCCGATCAAAGAAGGCTAAATTCAACCAAATATCAATGCACAAAACACAAACACCAATTTTAACGTGGTTCGGCAATTGCCTACGTCCACGGGGCAAGAAGAGGGTGGGTTTTCACTAATAGAGAAGGAGAGTACAAATTGAGATTACAAATCGCTCGAAGGAACAAACTAATCTCACCAACAAATCTCTCAATCTCTCAACCAATAACCCTAACTAATTGCTCAGAAAGATCTCTCTTTTCTGTGCTCCAAAATCCCCCAAAACACACCTACAAAACCCTCAAATCGTATTGGTATTTACACCAAAACAGAAACCCAAACAGACTGCAAATAGGAACCTAAACTTTCCAAAAAACCCGTCGTAAGTCGACTTATCAGTCTGCATAAGTCGACTTGGCAGAGCAAAAAACGACAACTGGAGAAGAGATCATAAGTCGACTTATCAGACCTGATAAGTCGACTTGTCAAAGCCCAAAATCAACAATCCAGAGCAGAACGTAAGTCGACTTACGACACAAACATAAGTCAACTTACCATAAGTCGACTTATGCCTGTGCATGAGTCGACTTATGACCAAAAAACTGCTTTTTCCAAGTTCTTCTCCACAATTCTCCACCTCGGCGAAGTTTTCCCAAAACTGAGTCGACACCAACCAACAAATGCCTCACGTGTTGAGACCCAAATGGGAGTGCGAACACTCACCCCAAATGTCGATGTCGCTCACCAAATCGGCTGCATCAAAATGACTGCCTACATATCCTTTGCCCAAGGAATCAAGCCTTCACATAGTTCACCTAACGGCCTCCAAAGGCCCTCAATCCAATAGAAGAGTACGCAACCCTTCTCCATCATCACCAAATCTGCGACTGATAGCACCTCCAATGGCCCCGAACTGACTCAATCCAAACAGCTCCACCTGAGGTAAACCAATGGCCATATCCAAAATATATCTACCAGCTGCACTCGAATCTACCAACTCGTCATCCGCATCCAAATTCAAATAACTCACACGCTGTGTCACCTCAGCTGGAATCTCCAATAATGCAGAATGACCTGGAGTACATGGAGTAATCTCCACCCAACGTGGAGTAGCATCACTCTCCACCTGCTGCGACATCCGAACGATCTGATCAACATTCTCCACCTGCTGAGAGTCCAATGTGACATACCTGCTCAGAACAAAATCAGAAGCTCCCAAATGATAATCAACCGAGCCTCCGAACCCCAAACGCGCAATCGGATCCAATCTCACATCCACGATGTGACAAAGTGCTGGGTATCCAAACATCCGACGTAACCCAAAATCTGAAACAGCTCCACCAGATCCAAAATTTCCAAACGTAGCAGTCGGTGACCTATGACTAAGATGACCCAAATATGTCGAAGCTCCAGAACCACTGCTCGACAACCAACGCCAATCCTCCTCTAGAAAGGAACGACCCATCGAAACTGTCATCTCATCTCGTCGCCCCAAAGTCTCCACACCAATGAAGTGTCTCCTATTGCCGTGAGCTCGGCACAAATGCAAGAAAGGACCCCTACCAAAGCCGAAACAACGAGTTACCTTTCTGCCAATACACTTCTTCCAATTGTTGTTGACTTCTAGGACTTTACACCAACGGGAACTGGTCGCGACCCAATAATGCCTAGAACAATCATCAACTGTGGAAACCAAGATACGATTACCTCCCAATGATGCCTCCTTGGAAGGCCCCCAAATGCCTGACTGAACACCTCCAAAAAGACCCCTCGCTCGATGGATAGGAGTGCCAAACTCCACCATGGTCTTGCTTATCTCAATGTGCTCACAGGACTTCAATCTGCAGGTCATAGCACTCCTCAACAACCAATGCACAGTATTACCAATCATATACCCCAGCACCAAACAATGCCACAGTCTAGCCGAATCTAATGAAGTCGTCATCTCCCTATCAATCACCGTACTTCCGTGTAAATAATACAAATTTCTCATTCTGACGCCCTTCATCACAATCGTGGACCCAAATGTAACCTTCAAGCGTGCATCCGCCAAGGTCACCCTATAGCCTACTGCCTCTAAAGCTCCAAGTAAAATGATGTTCTTCTTCAACTGAGGAACGAACCTCACTCCAACCAACTCCTGAATCACCCCGTCACTCATCCTGATCTGAACGGTACCGATACCACCAATAGAGCATTTGTGATCATTCCCCATGAGCACGAAATCCTCTCTTTCCAACTCCTGAAAGTTGGAGAACCAATCCCTCCTAGAGCAAATGTGGTATGTAGCCCCGAATCTAACATCTACTCTGTAGAGTAGGCAACACAAACTGACGGCAGTGCAGATAATGAGTAGCCCGAAGAATCCGAATCTGAATCGTTGCCACTAGCCTTGACAACATTCGCCTCTGAAGCTTGAATAACTTTTCCCTTATTCTTCCCAGCTCGATCAACTAACTTTGGGCATTCGGCTTTCCAATGTCCATCCTCTTTGCAAAAGGCACACTGATTCTTACGAACTCTAAGATGTGCCCCTCTAGACTGCGACCTCCTACTACGGTTTGGACCCTTTGCTCTTGCGATCAACGCCCCCGCTACCGGCTCAATCGAAGTCTCCTTATCCTTCTTTCGAAGCTGATAATTCACAAGTGCAGCGGTGACCTCACTATACGAAAGAGATGCCTTCCCATTAATAAGAGTAAGAACGAAGGTCTCATATTAAGAACGAAGGTCTCATATTCCTCATCGGGCAAGGAACTCAACAACAACAACGCCTTGTCCTCATCTTCAATCACCACATCTACATTCGTCAAATCCGCAAGAAGCTTCGTGTAGTGGTTCATGTGATAACCAATGGAGGTTCCTTTCTTCAACTGGAAGCGGTAAAGCCTCCTCTTCAAATGCAAGCGATTCTCCACACTCTTGGTCAAATACTTGCTCTCAAGGATCTCCCAAATCTTCTTTGCAGAAGTCTCATTGATCACATCATACTTTAGATCTTGAGTGAGACAAGACCTAATCACACCACACGCCGTTCGATTCATCTTTTTCCAAACCTTCTCATCAATATTGTCCGGTTTCCCGTCCAATTCCAACGTATCTTCCAAATTTTGCGCGTTGAGCGCATCCATGACTTCGCATCGCCAAAGTCCAAAATTGTTTGTGCCATTAAACTTTTTCACGTCAATCTTCATCGAGTGGATATTTAAGCTTTGGACGGTCTTCACGCCGGAAGTACTGCCCACAACTCCTTCTTTCTTGGCCATAATCCTCAAAGCACCACCAAAACCCGTCGTAAGTCGACTTATCAGTCTGCATAAGTCGACTTGATAGAACGAAAAACGACAACTGGAGAAGAGATCATAAGTCGACTTATCAGACCTGATAAGTCGACTTGCCAGAGCCCAAAATCAACAATCCAGAGCAGAACGTAAGTCGACTTACGACACAAACATAAGTCGACTTACCATAAGTCGACTTATGCCTGTGCATGAGTCGACTTATGACCAAAAAACTGATTTTTCCAAGTTCTTCTCCACAGAAATAACTCCTTTCTCCACCAAATAATATAAATTTAATGTGGTTCAAACTTAATGAATAACATTCTACCCAAGCATATCGAGGGAATATATGATAAGCAACATTATATTGTTGTGAGTAAGCAAATTTACACTAACTTGATCATGTATATGATATACACTTGTGGGAATATATGATAAGCAACATTGCAGGAGATACATGACTCAACATTATACATGATAATCAACATTACTGGAATATATGATAAGCAACTTCAACATTGTTTTAATACTCACAACAGTTTCAAAATTACACTAGGGGCAGTAACAGTTTCCAAATTCAGAAAACCAAATCGGGATCAAGTTGAGTGCCGTATCAAGTTAGTAGAAGTGTTTAAGAAACATAAGTGCATGATCACAAAACTTCACAACACGACCGCAATATGATAATATATAGCCCATTCGCCAAAAAACCCTCATTAAAACAAAACAAAACCATATCCTCATTTTGTGATACTTTTTGTTGCTCCCATCAGAATTGTTTAACTAATGCATATATCTTTCCATAAACGGGTATATGATTAAAAATAACTTCAGAACATAAAAACGAGTGTAACATAACCCTGTCTGCCAAAAACCATTGAAACAAGAACTGGTCTCTAGCCAGACCTGTATAGAAAGCATGATCATAGAACAAAACTAAATCTTAACAATTAGCAGTAAGGCAGATTTATTCATTGTCCCCTTTCTTTTTTTGCTTTCTTCATCTTATATAGGGGGAAAAAAAAGGTTCACTATTAACAGTCATCTTTGAAATAAGAAAAGAAAAAAAAAAGGGGGAAAAACAATAAGAAAAAAGCAAATTCAATATAGAAAAAAGACACGTAATGGCTCCTCAACATTTCCATGACTAATTACATAGAAGACCACAATATTGCTATTTTGGAGTTACAACCCACCTTCTACACAGTTACAACTGAATGCAGTCATCAATCTCAAAAACAAAATACTGAGAAAAGTCAGCATCAATAAATCGAATATGCAAAAAAAGAATAAATAAATAAATATAACAAAATAGAAGAAAAATAAACCAATGTTGTGAGATTTATGTCAATGAAAATTTAACTTCTTTCGTTGGGTGAAGTAAGCTACAAAACTCTAGTGGTTCATTTGTCTTTCAAAGTAGATGTGATTTGGAGCCAAGCCCAAACCTTTTGGAGAAAAAACCCCATCCAGTCTTTTGCTTGCCAAGCTTGCGAATTTCTTGCTTCATGCTGGAACACTCTCTCTCAAGCTCGGAGACCCGCAATCTCATCTCGTCAACAGCTAAGAGTTGATGATGATCGTTATCCTTTTCATCGTCTATTGTGATGTCATCTGTCGGTGGGAAGAGATCATTCTTGTGGGCTTCTCCATGAGGATGAGAATGAGGATGAGGATGATGATGAGGACGGGAGTTGTTGTCAGAGGAGACGAAGAACCATCCCGCAATGGAGGTTCGCAGGCGAAGTTGCTCGAAGAAGAGGACCTGCACCACAACTCTGAGGGGCAACCTCTCATTCTGTGCTGCATGTGTGCATGCTTCCAATGACAGCTTCTCACAGTTCATTAGTCGGCAAAGCTGCTCCCTTTCTGAGTCTGTCAGCCATGGATGCGACTGACACATTTAATAGATATATGTATACATCATATGAATTAGAGATAGTTTCTAATTAAATGCTGGCTCAAAAAAGTAGGCAAGCTAGTAATTTGAAATATACCTTTAGATATATGTCTATTGCACGATAGATTCCATCATCTAAAGGCCTCGCATATTCAGGGATGACACCTGCTAGTGATTGGAACTTCGGAAATTTCAGATTCACATCAGGTGCAACTTCTGCAAGATAACCATCAACAAGCTTTGCCACAATAGTCATTGGCGTCAGGGATAAACAAGAGCTTGCAAGCTGACGCTCATCTGTTGTTATGCCAGGAGAAGTTGTAGAAATAGCGGATGCTGATTGATCACTGAGCATGAAGTGGTCAAGGATTCTCTGGAAACAATCGATGTCATAAAGAGTTTCCATGGAGTAACCCAGATTTGGTATGAGAAGATCCTCCAAGGCAGCTTCATCCAACTGGGATCCAACTTTCTTCTCCAAATTCTCCCGACAAGAAGGGCTTGCATGTAGGATCATGGCGGTCCGGAGCAGTCGAAGCAGAAACTTGGTAGGGGTCACTCCCATTTTCGTGGGAAGCAATCCAACTATCTCCTCAAGAAGAACCTTCTGGTCACTCTCC
The DNA here is from genome assembly GCA_022839385.1 of Asparagus kiusianus. Lineage (NCBI taxonomy): Eukaryota > Viridiplantae > Streptophyta > Magnoliopsida > Asparagales > Asparagaceae > Asparagus > Asparagus kiusianus. Next base: position 110,035 of record BQKN01000201.1, read on the forward strand.
GTAGGTGCTGAGACTGCTGCAGGATTGATCCTGTTGGGGCCTTCCCGGAAGCTCGAGGCCCTTGTCAAGCCTGGAAGAAATCTCCTGGAATAGAACATGAGAGATCCTGCAATATATTCTGGCTTCATCCCTTTTGAATCCATGGCCAGGATTAGTCTTTTGTATAGAGGTAAACTGAGGAAAGATACATCTTCATACCACCAATCTCCTCCTCCTCCACCTGCAGAGCTCACTGATTTTTCTAATGTACAGATGCCATTCCAAGGAATACTGCTGCTGTCTTCAGGGCTCTTCATCGAAATCCTTCCAACCACCGGCCATCCAAAAAGAGAGGGATCAGCACAAGCCTTCATTGCAAGTGAATTGATGCATCTTGTCACAATATGGAGCTCTTCAGCCTGGAAGAGAACCCCTTCATCACATGTTTCAAGGGCTTTAATGGAGTCTTTCCAGCTGTCGAAAACTTCATACAGGAAGTTCTCAGTATGCGAAATAAGGTTTCCACCTACACAGTCTTCAGTCATGCCAAGGAACTCCGCTGCACATCGTAGGCTGACCACATTAAGAGCATTGAGTTCTATCTTAACATCATAACAAAATTTCGCTACAAGTTCAAACGACTGGGCACCACCAGGGATGTCATGGAGCTGCAACACACAACATTTCCCGTCTGGACTTTGGAATTCACTAATCATTTTTTTCAACAGACCACTTCTGTTAAGCAAAGGAAACTGCAAAAAGGGAAGATAATTTCTAAGATATACAGGGAGGTGTTAGAGAAATTAATAAAATAATAAACGTGTGATTAGCTGCAGCATATATAGAACCTGCCTTGTGGAGATGAAAGGACATTTCTCCCACTTCAATGACAACATCACTTACAAGCTCACTTTTACAAACCCTGAAAGACCAAAGTTCACTCAATTACAAATTAGCGCGGAACATAAAGCGACCGTCTCATGCAAAGCAGTTGATTAGCCGATATATGGATGCTCATCAGACTATATATATAACCAGAGTTGCAACGTAATTAATAGAGAACTAAAGACAATATATATTAATTAATCTGCATACTAAAATCAGCCTTTATATCCTGTTAGTTAAACTGAGGGTCTGACATGATATTAACAGCAACAAAAAGATATAATGACAAGGGAAAAAAATCATAAAAACATAAAGATAGAGAAAGAGAGAATGATGGGTTCCATGCATTTTGCAGCAAGTATCGCGTGCTGTAAAGATGGACGTTCTTGTGTCCAAAGGCATCGCCAATCCTGATGAAAGGTCATTTTACAAATTAAGTCTAAACGGAGGGACAGCTTGCTTAAATTATAACAACAAGGCCGCTGGAACGCACAAGGCTACATAGGAAAGTAAAAGAAGCCATTAGTTAGATTGTGATGCGTTGCACGTACGTGTATCTGCCTACAGGCATTAGAAGGAAACAAATAAATATATAATGAGGCCACTAGCTATGAGCTGCGGACAGCACATTTTGCAAAATGAGCTGTCAGCTCAGCTCTACGGCATGCGAGCCCTTTACTGGTCACATTAATGAGGGGCTTCATATGTCATAGAGACAGCCCATTTTGCAAAATGGACTTACCAACTCTATGACATATGAAGCCTCTCATTAATGTGACCAGTAAGGGGCTCGCAATCCGTAAAGCTGAGCTGACAGCTCATTTTGCAAAATGGACTGTCAGCTCGTATACATTTTTCCTATATATAATACCTTAAGAGTAAAAAAAAAAAAAAACAAAGACGACTTCAAACCCCATGGGAGCTGATTTTTCAGTGAAAAAAGAAACCTTTAAAAAAATGAGTCAATGAATTAGGGAACAGATTTAGGATTAGTCAGCTTTCATGACAAGGTAAAAATATGATAACACCCCAGTGAGCTCACTAGGGGTTGGGGGGGAGGGTTGGGGTTGGTTGGGGGGGGGGGGGGGGTGAATTTTAGATTAATTAAAGATATAAAATTATAAGTACTAAAGATAGGATTTTAAGATGACGATGACCTCATTAGGGGGAGATTTTAAATTAATGATATAAAAATTATGGAAATGAATGTGAGCAGCAGGATCACAATGTAGGAGGATAGATAAATTATAAAATAGATGAAGTACACAAAAATAAAATAGAAATAGAGGATGATACCATGTGCATCCATCAAGTTGTAAGGCTTCAGATTTGGATCCCAGCTTCATTGTTGCCATGTCCTTGGATCTTCTCTCTTGATTTATTGATAATAACAATAATATTAATTAATAAAATAAAAGCAGCTTCATTGTTCACGCTTCTTTGTGTTTTGCGTTTTGCGTTCGACTGTAGGATAAGAAGAAGAAGCCGTGTGGAGAACCTTATTATAATTATATTCAGAATTGGGAAAGATCTGAGATAAAGTTTTCTTTTTTTCCTTTTATTATTATTATTATTATTATTATCATTATTATTATGTTATTATTGTTTTTTCTTCCCCTTGGGCTGTGGAGAGAGAGAAGGGGGGAAGGCGTTTTGAGATGGCCCGAGTCTCAAGGGGCCGCGGAGCAACAAACACCAAACAGACAATTTCTAGAATATTATTCCGGATTTCGGATTTGTGTCAAATTTTACCCGACCCGAACGGTTGTCACCCCTACGCAGCGGCGGCGGCTGCTGCTAAAACCCTAACACAAGTAAACCCTAACCTACAACCGAGACTTGCGAAAATTTCTGGCTGCTGCTATTTTTTTTTTCAAAATAAATAAGTAAATGGGCTTTAGAAAACCCCACCCAAAGAAGCCTAGTAAGTAATGGTCCAGCAGCATCATCATCATCATCATCAGCAGCAAGAGTGGCTTGACGATTCTTACTTTGTTGACTTCGATCCCATCAAAGAGTGGCTTGTTGATCCTGCTGATTTCAGTCCTATGTATAATTCCCTCGACAACATCCTCAAAGATCACATCTTGGAGCCATCTATCGACGTCAAGATGGAGAAAGTGAGCTTGGTAGAAGTTAATAATGATGGAGTTAGTGAGGAGATTTGTCCAACTACTGATCCAATCAAGGTTGCAACTGATTGTGATTTGAAGGAAGAAAGCAGTGCGGGGGAGGAGGAGGAGGATTCTTCGAGTGATGGCTCTTCTTCTTCTTCTTCTTCGAGTAGTGATGATGAATCTTCGAGTAGTGATGAGGAAGGTGATGAGGGCAAGGGAGTAACAACAGTTGAAGTTGAAGAGGGCGAAATAAAGGTTGATGAAGTGATATTAGGCAGCGATGGGGAAGAGGATGTTCCAAGAGGACCCATCAAATCAAAACATGAAATCGAGGTAAAATCATCATAAGAATTTCACCAATTACTTTCATAAATAAATGTCTAAACATCTCTGGGAATATATGCACAAATGAAGCATGTTAACACTTGTTTGGGTGCTAAGGCCTAATGCGTGCTTTGCTTGTCAGGGTATATATTTTGTATATTCTAAATTTATTGTATGCCCTATCTGCTATATAGATTTCATGTTATGAGTCTTCCTTGGTTTGGTTGATCCCGATTCCATTTACAAAACTCTAATAGATAAATTTTGGCTTTTCTGTCTGCTGTCAAGATGCATCAATGATGTTAGCTGTATAATCTGTGAGATATATATACTTTTGTTCTTGCAAACTGTTATTGAATTGTGTGCTTATTCTATGTTAGTTGTAAACTTGTAAGCATGTGTGTGCATTTGCACATAATTCCCTTGCGATAAAGTTTTTTCCCCTCCCCCCTGAGATTGACCTTATTATGCATTGAACATTGCTGCTGTAGGATCTCCCTCCAGTTCCTCCGCTTGAAGTATCTCTGGAACCACACCATCAGACTTTGCCAGTTGGAGTTGTGTCGTCTGTAAGTCCTTGAAAACTTGTGATCCCTCATTTTGTTTTCCTTTCAACTTCATGTTCGTTCTATGAGTCATGGTATCAGTTTATTTCTTAAGATATTGATCATAGGCCTCTCAACTCCTCAGTGATTGTGCACAACAGAGTTTGATAAATGGATGTATAATAACAATATGAACACCCTAGTACGTGATAAACTTGATGATTTGTTTCATATCAAGTTCATGCCAGGTTCTGAACTTCACTTCAAAGTAATGACTTTCTTCTAGCTTCTGTGGATGCTTGGGGCCCTATTCTTGTAGTCTCATGAATGCTACTATAGTACTTGACTCCAAAATCTCTAGAACCCTTTAATGCAAGTTTCATAGTATTCTGCTTATTGATATATTGACTTGTTATAATGGTTTGAAGGTTGTCCTCTTAAGTCCACTATCTGTACTGTCTTGACAAGGTTGCTTCTTCTTCTTTTCCTTCTCTCTCTCTCTCTCTCTCTCTCTCTCTCTCTCTCTCTCTCTCTCTCTTTTAGGTGGAGAAAGAAGGGCTTTCTCTGCTTTGAGCTTGAGAGTGAAAGGCGTTAGCCTTTTTATTCTTTAAATGAAGTATATATTTACTTAGGTGATGGATATCTTGCGTGGAGGTTTTTCAGGTTTACTGGTTAACTTCAGAGCTTTTCTTATATTGGCACAGGTAGATCATATGGTTAAACAAGTATGAGCTAAAAAAATATAAACAACTTGTTTCTTCTCCAGCTGCATCCTTTGAAGCCATATGCTGCTATTTCACAGTGTCAAAACTTTGCTGTTATTTTCAATAGTAGATCTTCTGGACTTAAATCAGATATTTTCTAATTTTCATTGTGAAATACAGTTTTGTGAAAAATCTGTATCAAACTTAAACATGTGAAGTGCTTAACATACTTTACATGCGGACTTCAACTTACTTTAATCCTTTGTGCATGCTACATTATTTTGCATGT
>BQKN01000201.1:122559-139671 GCA_022839385.1 Asparagus kiusianus
AAATCTCTATTTTCAAATCGCATCAGGGGGGTTGTGCATCCCCAACACATAACTGTCATTGGGTCAAGGGTCAATGGACAAAAAATCGTGGACTAGCATATGAAAATTAAGAATTTTAAATCAACCGTAGTTAATTGTCATTGGGTAGAAATGAAAGAAAATTACGTAGTTCATAAAAATTACGAATTTTGAAGTATCCATGCACATTTGCCTTCAGGGTTGTGGAAAGCAGAAAGCAAAGCAAAGCTGTGAGGCACCGCTTAGGGTTTTTGTGGCTTAAGTGGTTCAAAGCGTAAAAAAGTGCAGAGGAAAAGAAGCGATCTAAATCCCATTAAAATTATAAATATGGATAAAAAATTCAAAAATACTTAATCAAGTTTAGACCCAAATAAGCGCATTAGAGTTGTATATTGGAAGTACTTGAGATAAGGAAGAGAAAATTAGCAAAAAATGTGAAAAATGAAAGCATACAGGTGTGGACGCTGCTGCTACCAATAATGAGAGAGCTCAAGAGGAGGCGTCATCATGGGCAAATTAAACTTGCTGGGGGGTGGAGATTGTTGGAGGTGGAGATGGTTTTGGAGGGTCTAATATTTTTTTAGTTCATGCGGAGATTTTGTTGTTGGGGTGAACTTGTCGAGGAGGGTTTAGCGTCCAGAGAACTTCACATGAATCTGGGTAAGCTTCGATGGAGAAGAAGAGGTGGACAAGTTAAATGATTCTCTGCTGGAGAAGAGGAGTTGTTGAGGTGGACAGAGAAGGCGGACAAGGCTGAAGGCAAATAATTTGGGATGTAGGGTTTTTTGGGTTCGAAACACAGAGGAGAGGATTACGATGCGAAAGAGAAAGGGTTTAAGTTTTAAAAGTTAGCCGAGATGGGGTGGCGTATGAAAGGGCTGCTTACCTGCTCTTAAATTTGTTATCTTTCTAAGAGCACTTAATTCCTTAAAAAAGAGATGAAAAAGAAGCGGCCAGGGACCTCCAATTAAAAAGCCACCCTTTTATAGCTTTTTTCTCAACATTGTTTGCCATTGTATGGAAACATTCAAAAATTTACTAAAATCATGAGTTATGACTCATAAAATTGTAAATTTTAAAGTATTCCAGTTAATAATTATGGGGTCAAACCCGGTGAAATCTTACAAAACTCATGGGTTATAGCCTATGAAATCAAGAACTTGGGGGAAAAACTTATTTGCCATTGGTTAAATTGAGTGAAAGTGAATAATAATTTGTGGGTTTTAGCCTATGAAAATCATGAAATTGTAATCACATATTCATGTTCCATTGGGTCAAAACGTGTGAGAAAATTAAAAAAAATCGTCAAATATAGTTCATGCAAATTGCAAATTTCTAAGAATAAAAATTTAATTGCCATTGAGTTGAAACAGATGAAAATGGATAAAAATAATAGGTTTTAACCTATGAAATCATGAATTTTAGAATACACATCTAAATTACCACTAAGTTGAAGGAACGACAACGAGAAAAAAGGTTAAGTCCATGAAAATCGTGAAATTGTCACTGGGTTGAAACTTGTTAGATGTTATTGATATTTAGATTTAGGAGATATTGTTAACATATTATGATATGTGATTGGATATGACTTTATTTTATACCTATTTTGTAATATCCTCCTAATCTACATTTAAGCAAGGTTAGGGTTAGATGAATAATAGTCTTTGCCTTCTCTATTTCTCTACATGGTATCAGAGCCTACTTGATCCTAGCAACTTCTTCCAACTTTCTAAATCGCAAGGCCATAGAGGGGTTTTGCATAACCTTCATGCTGCCCTTGGCGGCTACGATAACATCTTTTATGGCTCCGACATCTTTGATTTCTACATTATTTGTTTACTAAATATTTGTTGAATCTCAATAAAAATAGCCTTCCCCTTGAAAAGCCCTAATCCCAAAAGGGAAAAAGGGCACTGTTAATCATGGCACTATTCATCAATGAATAGTATGTGTTGTATTGTTAATTGTGAACAATATCTCTCTTCTTCATCTTTTGATGGATGCAAAAGTACATGTTGATTTTAACATTGTTTCTATTAGCTGTTCTGCCTAAGATTTCTTTTTATTAGCTAACCCGCCTAGGGATTTTCTCTGCTAGTTGACCTTTTTAGGGTTTCTACTAACTAACCAGCCTAGGTTTCTCTCTACTGATTGACCCGCCTAGGGTTTATGCTGATTGATACGATTAGGATTTCTAATGGTTGTTTCTATAGTTTTCTGATTAGTGACATATTCAAGTATTTCAGACAAAGATGACATTGTCAATGCTCTTGAAAGTAGTTATTTTATTTCGATTGGTAACAAACTGGATATATATAGTAATATATGCTCCAGCTTGAGGGGAAGTGTTATTACGGGATGTGATTGGATATGATTTTATCTTATACTTATTTGCAATATCCTCCTAATCTCTATTTAGGAGAGGTTATGGTTGGATGAATAATAATATTTGCCTTCTCTATTTCTCTACAAAACTAATAAAAATAGAAAATTTTGCAATTGGTTAAAATGAATGAAAATGGACTATAATTTGTGGGTTCTAGCCCAAGAAAATCATGAAATTTTAATCACATACTCATATACTATTGGATCAAAATGTGTGAAGATCGACAAAAATCAACACATATAACCCATGCAAGTCGAGAATTTCCACTAAGTTGAAGGAACAACATCAGAAAAAAAACATTGGTTATCGTCTATGAAAATCGTGAATTTGTATGTAAGGATACTTAATTGTCAATGGGTTGAAACTGACAAAAATAGAAATTTTATGGATTAGAGCTGATGAAAATTGTGAATTTAGAAGTATCCATGTTTATTTTCTATTGCATTAGAACATTCTAAAATTGACCAAAATCGTGGTTAAATAGCCTATGAAAATTACAAAGTATGCCAATTATATACAAAGGATACTTCTAAAAATAGAAATATGCCAATTAATTATCATTGAGTCGAAATAGATGAAAATTTACAAAAATCGTGTGTTATCATCCCGTGAAAATTGCAAATTTTGAGAAAAGAAAACTTTTTTGTCATTTAGTTAAAAACAAATGAAAATGAAATTTTTTCTATTGCTTCTAGCTAATGAAAATCATGATTTTTTAACAAGATTGTGAGTTATAGCTCATGAATCTCGAATTTTTAACAAAGAAAACTTAATTGTTAGTGGGTCAAAATAAATGAAACTGGAACAATAATCATGGTTATAGTTTATAAAAATTCTGAATCTGAAGACACCAATTAATTATTATTTGGTCAAAATAGATGAAAATGAATATCATAAGCGTTGATGAAATGTTGCAAAATGTTAACATAACACATTTATTCTAAATCATACTGATGTCTTGTAGACCTGGCATGTGGAATGCTGAGTAACATTGTGAAGGAGAGCGGCATGAGGGCTTCGATCTGGAGGCAAGAAATCGTCGATGACTTGGATATGGTTAAAATCCATGACGATATTAGGAAATAAATAATTACTTTATTTATTTATTTATTTCTCATTATTCTATTTCCTTGTATATGTTCTCCTTGTAAAGGCTACTCTCCTTGTATAGCTTTCACTCCTGTGCTATATATAGGACTTTGTATCTCTCATTATTATTATCAAAAATACTTTCCCTACATGGTATCAGAGCGTTGATCGTAAAACTCCATCTTCCTCCCTGTGTTCATCGTCAATCACTCTCTCTAAATGGCGTTTGAAAATTCCTCCACTTCTGATGAGGTTTAATCAAAAACTCTAACCAATGATCAAGAACTCGCCAAACCTTTTGTTATGGTTACTCTCTCAAACTGTCTGAAACTCAATCAGAAGAACTATCTCTCATGGAAAACTCAGATCACTACCATCCTTATTGTATATGATCTGTTCAAATATGTTGATAGAAAATTTCCGGCCCCTCCTGCTGCTCAAGCCACCGCCCTACTCACTTGGATCCGTCAGGATCGTCTTCTTTTTGGTGCTCTCCTAGGCACTCTTGAACCTAACCTCACCCCGCTCGTTTTATGAGCGAACACCACGAAAGAGGCGTGGGATCTTCTGACGAACACCTTCGCCAAACATACATGTGGCCATATCAAACAAATCAAGGAATAACTCAAACATCTCACCAAGGGTGTTAAGAGCGTCTCAGAATATATGCAAACTGTCAAAAATTTAACGGATCAATTAGACTTGTTTCAAACATATGGATACAGAAGACATAATTGACAAAATATTTGATGGCCTAGACGATTCCTACAAATCCATTCATGAGGCGGTTGATGCCCGTGAGACCGTAATTTCCTTTGCGGAATTACACGAGAGACTTATTAACAAAGTAGTTGAGATCTTGTCTAGGCCGCTTCTTCCTCAACCTGTTGCTGCCCCTGTCTCGGCCCATGCCGTCTCGATGAAATCGGCTGCCCGGAACCATCATGATCCGAAACAGCACACCTGGCAGCAACCTGGGGGAGCATCTAGTGCCCAGCCGTGGAATCCGACAGCGGTGTCGTCATCAACACCGGCCCAGTCTCCCTCCAATGACGGTCACCCACGGAAAGCCTACCTCGGCAAGTGCTAGTGGTGCAAGACCCAAGGTCATGTTGTCTCTCAATGCAATCTGTTCCGCTAGCTGTAGGCTGTCTAAAAATCACAACATATAGCTGATCCTTATCAAGCTTCAATCAACGTTTCGACAATGAAAGTTACAATCTGACGATGTTCATGTCAACAAAACGAAAACTGTAATTGGAGGATTTTCACGTAGATCGAGAAAGGTTATAATTCAACGACCTTCACGACGACTGATGAAAGCTCTGATTCAATAGCCTTCATAATCAATCGTGAGAGTTACAATCTGACAACTCTCACATTTCAAATAGTTAAAGCAAATATTACAGAACAACGGTCATTGCAAATGCTCTAATAGAAGAGGTTACAAGTCAATAACCACTTCTAAACGCAGAAGTTCATCTCTGCGTTCAAATTTCAGAACATAGGCGACCCCTGCGTTTCGATTTTTGGCAGAAGCCCAACTCTGCATCTTAAGCCTAAGATGCAGAGTTAGGGCCCAGAATGCCAACTTGGGTATTTGACTCATTCAAAACGGTTTCAGAACCATTTTCCCCACGATCTGAGGGAATCTCGCCCACTTAGGAGCGGATTAAGGGGTTCGTTACACCCCTTATCCCCCTATAAAAACCAACAAACTCAATCAAGTTAAAGGTTGGACGGATCTAGGACAGATCTTCGGGGATCTTCAATCTAGAATTTTGGAGATCAAAACGGCACAAAGGGATTCTGTTTTGGGAATCAAATCTAAAAGGATTGGCACTTTGGCAACAAAGAGATCTGGAGGCATCCTTCAGCAACAGCGAATTCACTTGGCTATTAACCAAATTTTTGGTTCAAATAACTCTTTTCACAGAGTTTTAAAACTCACTCTGAGTTCATAAACTCGTTAATAGTTCTCCTCATACTTGCCACACAAGCTTAATTGTTTAGTAAAGTGAGACGTTCGGATCGTCAACGGAGAGCAAACTCGACGTGAACATTCAAGGGAGGTACTCCATCGCTACTGTGAAGAACCCATAATTAAACAAAGGGGAGGATCTCAGTCGATCTTTTTCTCTTTTGTAATAAAAAAATCCAACTTGTAATCAGTTAGTTTGAGAGAGTTGTAAACATTCTTTTTCTAAACAGTTAGAGGGAATAAATCAAATCCAATCCTTTCATTGTCTTCTTCTTACAACATTTCCCAGTCAAACAAAAGATGGCGACTCCGCTGGGGACTAGCTTCTCTGATGACGAAGTGGTGGCGCAATCCGATATCAACCTCGCTGGAACAACTGCTGAAACTCTCGTAGTAGAGTTTGATCAAGCCAAGTACGAGGAAGTCCTCTCCTCTGGATCGCTTAGCCCCAAGGCTAGGCACAATATCCACAAGATCTCCAAAGAGATCAAAACTCCATCTATTGCTACAATGTCGAAGAAAGTCCTCTAGTTCTGTCAAGATTGCTTAAACAGCCCCTCCTCTGAAGGAATGAGCTCCGACGCTGCCAAACCCATTCAACGAGTTAAAAGCTCCACATCCGAGTTGACACTGTGTGTAACGGGTCATAAAAGGTCTATGGCGGAGGAAAGTCCAGCTAAGGCCGACGACATCGTTGCCAAGGCCTTGAAACAGCGCAAAAAGAAAGTTGCTCGACGAAGGAGAAGATCCATACGACGAGCGCACCTAAGAAATAGTCGATCCCTTAACCAACGCGAAGGTCGTGTTTGTGAGCCTCTGCCTGAGCGCTGCACTCCTGCATCAGAACGCATACTCCGTGGTGACGAGCCCAACTACGAGCCTCGCGTGATACAACCTAAACACGACCCTCAGTGGTGCATTGTTCATTCAAAACACAGTCCTCAGGGAAGCGTTTCTAAAAATAAACACAACTCTTACTAGTGCGTTTCCAAACTAGAACGTGGGCCTTCAGACCACGGTGATCACCACGAATGCAACAATCAGGAGTGCGTTTTATCAAGTAAACGCATACCTCAAAGGTGCATTTCAACAGCAAAACGTGACCCCTAAGGGTCCGTTTCATCAACCGAACACACACCTCAGAAGTGAGTTCAACCAAAAGGTGACCCCCTAAAGACGTGTTTCATCTTAGGAACGTAGGTCTCGGTTTAGCGTTCACAAAACCAAATGTAACCTCCGTATTTCTTTTCCAGAACGTGATGTTGTCCGCCAAGTTCAGAAAGAACAAAATGGATTTAAGATTCATGTCCGTTAAGAATTAGTCCTACCCGCTAGCGGGTAGGGGATTCCATCTCCGTCCTCATGCTCTGTGAGAGATTCGTCCTAACTCTCTAACTTGCGGGAATTACTATCAAGAGGAAGACCTGCACAACAAACAACTCATTCATGTCAATGTGAGCGGTTTATTTCTGTAGTCCTTTCAGAATGCTACTGCCGCGTATCCGCACCTCGACCATCGGTATTTGACCGATTAACAAATGTCACCATGCTTGCCAAGCGGCGATGTCATCATAAGAAGGGGATCTCTGAAACAGAATATTCTGAAGTCACTATTAATATGATTGGCAGAGGGAGGGCCTCAGCTCCTAGTTCTGACGAGTCAGAGAGAGGTCATTCCCCGGCTGTTCGAGAAATCTATGATGAGTTCGAAGGAGTATATCAGCGCACTTGGACTCGCACAGGAACTATCCGCCCGGTTAATTATTAAAAGTTACCCAACGGGATCACTTCAGATGATGAACATTCAGCCATTGCGGATTCTCAATCCTTAAACTCTTTCCTAGCACACGAGAAACCCACCTATATGACTGGAAATTCCGATGACTTAGCAAAGAAAGTTGACGAACACCATGTCATTTTTCAAGCTCTTGAGGAGATGTTTTCCCAAATGAAGGATATGTTAGCCCAGCTCCTTGCAGAGAAAGTCCAAAAGCCTGAATCTTCTCGGAGGACATACTCAAAGGGGAAGCAAAAGGCACGAAAATTCAGATCGTGAAACTCAAAATATAGAATCCTCCTCTGAAAATGAGAAGGAAACTGAAAAGGAACAAAAACCTCAGTCATCTAAGATGGATGAATTAGAGGCTCGCCTCAATGTAATTGCTAACAGAAGTGAGCTTTATGAAGAAGGAGTAGTACGGCCTTGTCTTGCGGAATGGGACGTAGCTCCCTATCCACCGAAATTTAAGGCCTAACTTTGCACCTTTCGACGACACAGGATTGCCAAATCAACACTCTACTACTTCAAGTCACAGACTGGAGATGTCATAGCAAATGACGCCATCGTGACTCGATTGTTCATCGGTACCCTTAAGGGTGTTGCTTTCGAGTGGTTCATGAAGCTGCATGCTGAGTCTATCCAAAAATGGATAGATCTGGAAAGGCTCTTCTTAGCCAGATTTTTTGAGGATGATACAGAAGTGTCCATCCCGACCCTTCTCGCCACCAAGCAGAGGAAGGAAGAGTCTATCAAGACTTATGTTGAAAGATTTCACAGTATGACATTGCGATGCCCATCAGGTATGACCTAATCTATTTTGGTCAAAACTTACATGCATAACTTGCAGACCCAGCTCCTTGCTCAAATGGGAGTAGCGGAATGTCTCTCTTAGAGACAATTGATTTCACAAGAAGAATAAGCCAAAGAGATCGTTGCTCGGGTTAAGGCTGAAGAAGCTACTCAACCAAAGCCACAGTAGCAACGCAACAATGCTCCTCGATCCAAGGGAAAGGAGACTTTGGCTACTTATTCTAACTTGCGGGAATCACCCGCTAAGCAAGACAAAGTACCGAATCAGCAAAGAGCGCCTAAACAATACTCATTTAAAGATGATCATGTGGACACTCTGTTCCAGCTACTTTGGAAGAACAACAAACTGTAATTTTCCGAGATCAAGAAACCAGATGAGGCAGGAAAGGTGAACGATCCCAATTACTGTCGTTATCACAAGTTCTTGGGACATCCTACCAGAAAATACTATGTTTTAAAGATATCTTACAAAACCTGGTGAATGCCAATGTGCTTACATTGAAGCCCGAGCAGCAGACTGTATCTACCAATTTGATAGCGGTGCAGTTCGTCGATTTCCCTTCTATAGCAGCTGCCAATGGAGTGATCACCATCTATAAAGGGGAAATACACATGAAAAATACTGACCCACACGGTCAGAAAGATAAAGGGTTAACTCTCTTCATTATCTCGAAATGGGAGATTATATGGGTCCATCCTAATCTGGTTGAAGACCAACAGTGGACGAACTCCTCGTCCAAAAAAGAACAGAGGCAAGGCTAAATCATCCAACATAATTAGCCACTCCATTAATGAGAATGATGATCATCTCAAACCTCTCACGGACTCAGAAGAAGAAAGGATCATTCTTGCAGCGGACCAAGGAGGCAACCCTGGCACCCGGTCAGGAAAAGCTTATCTGAGGAACTATGATCAGAGTGTTCAAGAAATAAAAAAACAGTCCCAAGACGCTGGAGGTTCTGTCCCTCAAAAGTCAACTGACAAAGGGAAGCATAAAGAAATCCGGTATAATAAGAACCTTTTTCAGGAACCCGAAGAATCAAGTGCTCCCTTTTGATTCAACGTCATGACGCAGTTGGCCAATATACCGGCTAGGATTACCTTGTACGAGCTCCTGCGATTGTCTAAAACTACCAAGGAAGCTCTAATTGAAGCTTTAACGAACACGGAAAGCTTTATTACACAAGTTACTCCGATTCCTAAAGCTTCTGAAGCCCAGTCATGTATACAGTGTCTACTAGCACCAAGAAGTTTATCATGCGTATCATTTACTCAGGAAGATATACAAGTCAAACATAAACATGACAGACCTTTATACTACACATGGTATATTAGGTCCTCAGAAATCAGCCATGTACAAGTTGATTCAGGCCCATCACTTAGCATCATGCCTTACAGGGTCATGCAGGTCTTAGGGATTCTCATGTATCGGTTGAACACCACCCAGAATACTATCTTTGGTTTCAATACCAACAGCACTAGATCCCTGGGGAAGATCAAACTCAGGTGTCAAATCGGAGATCTCAAGTCCGAAGTGACTTGTTACATCATAGATACAGACACATCTTACAATTTATTATTGGGACGACCATGGAATCATGCGAACGCATTGTCGCATCTACCCTGCATCAGATTATGAAGTATGCTAATGATGAAGGGGAAGTACAAGCCTGATTGCTGAGAAGCGCTCTTTCAGAGGAGTGGAGAACTTCCACACAAATTCCGTCTTCTACCTGGAATCTTAAGAGAAATTGAAAGAAGATGCCGATAGTGGCAACGAAGCCGACATCGAGCCAGATCCTGAGGAAGATTGTCCATGGGAGTTGACTTTTGATGTGATGGGTTAGATTGAGAGCAATAATAATATACCGAGTGAGGACGAGTGGTGCATTAATGAAGATTTTATTTTGGCGTACTTGTCTGATGTGTCCTCCAAAAATGAACAAATAAAGAATGATACTGATGCATGTATTGACCCATGGCGCATATTATACGCCGCGACATCACTTACATTGCCGGTTAAATCATCCTTCGCTACAGGTGAAGAAATAAAAGATGTCCAGAAGGCTTTCTTCAAAGTCCTGTCTAAAAGGAAAGGGCAAAAGCCATCTATTTTAGGAGAGTCAAACCTGAACTACTCAAGTAGGGAAGTTTAGAAGAAGATAATGGGGTTCATCAATTCCGTTACCACGAGCCCAATTCCATCTATTTGATGAAACAAATGTGTTATGACTTTAATGAAAAGAGAGGTTTAAACTTCGGGAAAGGAAAGCGAATACCCGTTCGAATGTCTTTTACTCCCGAAGAAAAACCTCTTGATTATTATCAAAAAACTAGAAGAGGTGTGAGTTACGTCACAACCCCTTCTCTTTCAGAAAATAAAACCGGTGACTGTCTGTGTCAAGACCATTCATCCGGGACATCATCATGGGAATCTGATGTCAGCGCTGGAGCCTTCTTTGAAAGTCTGATTGTGAACATGGTTTCGACTAGTCACCCAGACGGAGATGTAGGGGGTGACGAAGAATTGATCAAATTGACTAATGACCCTTGGATCAAGCGCCTTAACATCTTGAGGGATATGCGTTTTGAACAGCATGAGCCACCTACCGAAGATAAAGTAATTCAAGTTAATATGGGAGATGAATCTGATCTTAAACCAATTTTCATAAGCGAAAGCTTATCACCACCCAAGAAAAAAGACATCATCTCTCTCATTAGAGAATATGTAGACGTCTTCGCTTGGAATTATGAAGACATGCCCGGTCTCGACCCTAAAGTGGCTATGTACCATCTTAACATTGTCAGGATGCAAAGCCCGTCAAACAACAACAACGTAGGTTTCGTCCAGAGATCATGGAAGCAATTGAGTCAGAAGTCAAAAAACTTATTAACTCAGACTTTATCAGGGAGGAACAATATCCCGATTGGGTTGCCAACATTGTTCCAGTGCCCAAGAAAAATGGTAAGGTCCGGGTATATATTGACTTTTGTGACCTAAACACGACATGTCCAAAAAACGAGTTTCCATTCCCCATCACGGATGTTATGACCGATAACACATGTAGGTATGAAAGGATATCTTTCATGGATGGATTCTCCGGGTACAATCAGATCAAGTTGTACCCTAAAGACGAAAAGCATACTGCTTTCAGAATACCATTGGGAGTATATTGCTACACAGTGATGCTTTTCGGATTGAAAAATGCAGTCTAACCTACCAACGTGCAATGAACATAATCTTTCATGAGCATCTACGTAAAAAGATCGAATGCTATGTTGATGATATAGCAGTGAAAAGCCAACACAAAGGTGATCATCTTACAGACCTGAAGATAATGTTCGACATCATGCGAGCACACCAGCTAAAGATGAACCCGATCAAATCATTCATTGGAGTATCAAGTAAAAAATTCCTGGGATTTATAGTTACGTCCAAGGGAATTTCTCTTGACCCAGAAAAAGTACGTTCCATCCAAGACATGCCATCTCCGAAGAACCTTAAAGAGCTCCGAGGTTTGCAAGGCAAATTGGCCTACATTCGGAGATTCATCTCCAACCTCTCGGGACGTTGCCAACCTTTCTATAAGCTCATGAAGAAAGGAGTATCATTCGTTTGGGATGGAGACTACCAGAAGGCATTTGAGGAGATTAAGAGATACATCACTCAACCTCCCGTTCTTGAGGCCCCGATATCGGAAAAACCGTTCCTACTATATGTGAGGGCCATAAATCATTCTCTGAGAGCTTTATTAGCCAAGAACAACGACCAAGGACAGGAGCAAGCAATCAACTACCTAAGTAGGACCATGATGAGAGTCGAACACCGGTACAATCCAGTAGAAAAAGAATGTCTTGTCTTGGTTTTCGCTATCCAAAAGATGTGATATTACCTAGTAGGACAAATAATTCATATCATTTCTAAGGTAAATCCGTTGAGAGTGCTCATGACGAAACCATCCTCCCTGAATTGTTGACTAGCGAAATGAGCAATCCTCTTGTCATAGTATGACATGCAATTCATGCCCTAGAAGGCTGTTAAAGGTCAAGCTATGACAGATTTCCTAACCGATCATCCGGTACCAGAATCATCTAAGTTGTATGAAGACTTACCTGATGAAGTCGCCGAAGCTTGCTTAGCCCAAGAAGTTATGCAAGTGTGGAAACTATTCTTTGATGGTGCATCCAGAGCAAACCCTCATGGAGCAATCACTACCGGAGTAGGGGTAATATTCATTTCCCCAAACAGTCACGTGATTCCAAGAGGATTTTCCCTGATCGAACCCTGCACTAACGATGTAGCTGAGTATAACGCTTTACTGTTAGGGATGCAATTCATCGAAGAACTTAATATTCAACGTCTCGAAGCATACGGTGACTGTCAGCTCATCGTAAATCAAGTCCGAGGAGAATATAAAGTGCGCAATGAGGACTTACTCACATACTACTTCGTAGTGCTAGAACAAGCTTGGAAGTTCAAAGGTTTCTTTCTTGAATATATTCCATAAGCTCAGAATGCTTATGCAGACGCCTTGGCCTCACTAGCAACTTCATTAGCATTACCACCAGGAGCTGAAACAATAATCCATGTCTCAGGATGCGAGTTGTATTACCCCAAGATTTCCTTAGACAAACAATCCGACAAGACGATGACTGGAGAAGTCTGCACAAAATCAATGGAGTTTGAACCTAGAGATTGGCGATTCCCGTATATCGACTATGTCTTATACCTGATTTTGCCCGATAATCCCAAGAAAGAAGTCGTTATCGAACGGAAGGCCCTCCGATTCTATTACAATGCGGTGTCTCAAACTCTATACTATAAATCACATGATGGAATTTTACTTTGGTGCCTTTCTAGGAAAGAAGCTAAAGAAGCTCTCAAGGAAGCTCATGATGGGATATGTGGAGCTCATCAACCCGAGACTAAGTTAAGAGACCGCCTCCGACGAATTGGTTATTATTGGCCAAAGATGTTTATAGACGCAATTGACTATGCTAGACGTTGTCACGCATGCCAAATCTACGGTGACTTTATTCATCAGGCACCAGGGAACCTACATTTGATTCATCTTGGTCGTAATCAATTACTTCTCCAAATGGGCGAAAGCATTCCCGTTGAAAGAAGTCAAGACTTCGAATGTGATCAAATTCATCAAGCATCATGTTATCTACCGCTTTGGAGTCCCGAGACGAATAGTCCACGATAACGAAACACAATTTGTCAGCTATGAATTTCAGAGATTATGTGACAAGTTTAGAATCCAAAGTGTCGCATCTACAACATATTATCTACTAGCTAATGGCCTTGCAAAAGCTCTTAACAAGACTATTGTGAAGCTTCTCCGAAAGTTCATTTCTAAGAGCCAACGCGATTGGGACGAAAGACTTGGCGAATGTCTATGGGCCTATCGCACGATGATGATAACTCCTACAAAAGCTACTCCATTCTCTTTGGTATATGGCTGTGTAGCTGTATTACCATTGAAAATTCATATCCCATCCTTGAGAGTCGCTATCGCGACCAGAACGACAGAGGATGAGAAACATCAACTGTGCCTTCAGGAACTTGAAGCCTTAAAGAACAAGCGACTCCAAGCTTAGCAGCAGATTGAGTTATATTAAGCCCGGATTTCTAAAGTCTACAATAAAAAGGTTAAAAAATAAATTTTCAAGAAAGGTGTATTTTTATTAGCCGTCAAACGACCCATGGTAATGACACACAAGACCAAAGGGAAGTTCAACCCTAAGTGGGAAGGACCCTTCGTAATAGAATCAGTCTATTCGAATGGAGCTTATCGTCTCATTGATCAAAAAGGTGACATGCTCATGATGCCAATTAACATAAAGTTTCTTAAGAGATACTTCCCGTAGGCCATAAAACCCTCTTTCTCTTAATCCCCAGTCAAATCTGACTGGGGGTTGCTTATCCAAAAAATTATGTAAATGGAGGGAAAACCAACTTGCCTATTTTCCTTAGCATGTATATTGTCAAGTTAACACTATATCTTTGATGATTAAAATTTTTTGGAATTATTCTAAGTAATAATAAAGAGAATTTTGAACTTAAGTTAACACTACACTTATGGCATTTGTAATATCTTTCGTTGTCCTAAATTGGAATTCAACAAGAGAGACGATGAAAGATAAAATGATACTATTTTCATTCAATATTGTTAACTTGATACAAAGTGATGATAATTGAAATGAAAATGATACAAAATTATTCCCAAAAGCAATTTAAAACTCAAGTGTCACAACTCATTAATTTCAGAAACTTGAGTTTGGATTTAAGTGCAGATAGCTTCTGCTCATGACATGTTCGAACTTCTTCGGCAATCTTCCTCCTAAGTTCTTCCTCAACAGGCGCTGCAGCTGCAGTCTCTCTTTGAACTTCCTCAGTAGCTTAGAGTTCGCTACAGAAGTCCTTAACAACCTCGTCACTTAGAAGAGCTAGCCCTTTGTAGGCTGTCTAAAAATCACAATGGATAGCTGATTCCCACGGATTAAGAAGAGATTACAAGGCAATGGTTCCTTCAAATCAAGGAGCAGAATTCATCCTTACAATCGAAACACAAGAAGTTTCTAAATCATTGCATCCGCGGCTTTATAATTGCTGCAAACACGGCCTCATGTTTGAGATGATTGATCTTGATGGCTGCGACAACAACATGACTAATATTATATTAGCAACTATTAGAGATGCTGATGAGCAGTGTAATGATTTCAGAAATAAAAGGTTAGACTTAGTTGATGAGTTGCTTGGTAGAGAGCTGTGGGCAAATATTCGCTGATTCCCATCAAGCTCCAACAATAAAAGCTACAACCAGATAGCTTTCATGCCAACAAACGAAAGCTACAAATGGAGGACTTTTCACATAAAGCGAGAAGAGTTACAATTCGACGACACTTCCGATAACTGATGAAAACTCTATTCGGCAGTCTTCACCATCTACAGTGGAAGTTACAATCTGACGACTTTCACGTCCCACAACAGCTAAAGCGAGGATTACTGAATGACGGTCCTTGCAACGCCTTACAGAAGAAGTTACAAGTCAACCAACTTCTTCTAAAATGTGGAATTCACATTCGCGTTACAATTCTAGAAATGCAGGCGACCCCCGCGTTTCTAAGTCACAACAAGCGAAACGCGAGCGACCCTCGCGTTCTGGATGTTCAGTCAACACCCAACCTCGCTTCTTAATCCTAAGATGCGAGGTTAGGGTCCTGAACGCCAGGTTAGGCGTTTGACTCATTCAAATATAAGTCGAACGGTTTCAGAACTGTTTTCCCCACGATCTGAGGAAATCACGCCCACTTAGGAGCGGATTTAGAGGGCAGTTACAGCCTCTTATCCCCCTATAAAAACTCAACAAACTCAACTGAGTTAAGGGCTGGTTGTTTAGAATCGGTTTTTGGCAGCTAAACCGCATAGGGGGTTGGAGATTTTTAGTTCCAAAACCGTACGAGAGTTGGCAGCAGAGGTGAATTCTTCGAAGGTGAGGATTTAGCTCAGATTCAGAGGATCAAATCTGGGAGAATCCTTCAGCAACAGAAACTCAGCTTGGCAACTAACCAAATTTTCGGTTCTAACAACTCTGGTCATAGAGTTCTAACTTGTTCTGAGTTCTTAAAACTCGTTCAGAGTTATTTATCAAACTTTCCACAGAAGTTCATTGTTCCCACAAGATAAGAGACGGTCAGATCGTCAACAGAGAGCAAATTCGACGCAAGTAATCGAAGGAGGCACTCCATCGCTACCGAGAAGAACCCAGTTTTAAACAAAGGGGAGAACCAAATTCGTTCTCTTCTCTTTTGTAATCAGAGAATCCAACTGTAATTGATGTTGAGAGAATACAAGTCATTTTCTTTCATCGTCTTTTTACTCCCAAATTTTCCCACAAACAAAAGATGGCGACTCCGCTGGGGACTAGCTTCTCTGACGACAAAGTGGTGGCGCAATCCGACGTCCACCTCATGGGAACAACTGTCGAAACTCTCGTCGTGGAGTTTGATCAAGCAAAATACGAGGAAGCCTTATCCTCTGGATCGCTTAGCCCCAAGGCTAAGCGTGACGTCCGCAAGATCTCCAAAGAGATCGAATATGTTGCTGAAACGCCAAAGAAAGCCCTCTCCTTTAGCCAAAATTCGTTGAACAGCCCCTCTACTTCAGGAGCGGGCTTAGCCTCTGCTGAACTTGCACAGCGAGTTGAATATCCCACGTCCGCGTCAAAACGACGTGTTGCGGGCCATAAACGGCCTATGGAGGAGACAAGCTCCAAAAACACCGACAACGCTGCTGCCAAGGCTCTAAAGCAAGCCAAGAAGAACGTCGCTCGAAGACGGAGAAGATCCATACGACGAGCACATCTGCGCGAGAGTCGAATGATGACCCAACGCGAGGATCACGTTCGTGAGGCTTTACCCGAGCATAGCGTTTCCACCAAAGAACGCGTGCTTCGTGGTAACGAGCCTAATTACGAGCCTCGGCTGATATAGCTGAAACGCGACCCTCAGTGGCGCGTTGTTCCTGCAAAACGTGGCCCTCAGAAAAGCGCCGTCGAAAATAAACGCACACCTCAGGTGCGCGTTCAAACAAAACATGACTCTCAAGAGTCTGTTTCACCAACCAAACGCGACCCTCAGGGGCGCGTTCAACCAAAACATGACCCTCAAGGGTCTGTTTCATCATTTAAACGTAGGCCTCGGCCTAATGTTTACAAATCCAAACGCGACCCTCGCGTTATTCTTCAAGAACGCGACCCTAGCGTTGCTCTTCAAGAACGCGATCCTCAAGAGGTCCGCCAAGTTCGGAAAAGTCAACATGGGTTTAAAATCCACGTTCGACAAGAACCAATCTTACCCATTCAAGGGCAGGGGGTTCCATCTCCGCCTCCACGCCCAGGGAAAGCTTCCTCCCAAGTTCCTGATTTGCGGGAATTATTGTCAAGAGGAAAACCAGCGCAGCAAGCAGCTCACTCATGCCAATGTGAGAGGCTTATCTCGGCAGTCCTTTCAGAATGCCATTATTACGCATCCATACCTCGG
>BQKN01000201.1:149671-170142 GCA_022839385.1 Asparagus kiusianus
AGGAGATGAACAGCCTCAGTACGGGATAGTACAGGAGCCAGAGGATTTGCAGTAGGAGAGCCTTGCAGACGGAGTAGAAGACAACCGAAGCCTAGATGTGTTTTCCTCTGTAGTAGTTGATGAACATTAGAACTCGTTATCTTTTATTTCTTTAGTTAATGTCAGATTTTCGTATTTTTTTGGTAGTGTTTTCTTTTATTATGGATTATGTATTTTATTCTGTCTGGATCTGTTTTGTAATAAGGGCATGTTTGACCCATATTTTTATGTCTGGGATGATTCACTATGGTTGATATGTTTATTTCTTATTCTGGATTGTCTTTATATTCTTGCTATTGTGATCGGGGACCTGTGATTGAGATGTACGTATTTGACGCTTAGCGTATTAGGTTGAGAAGAAAAGAAAAAGAAAAAAAAATAATAGTATATATTTCTTCTCAATCTAATACGTCGCGGACTTGTTCACGTTCCGATTCCCGGGTATTTTGGGAAGCGGGGCGTGACAGAAAGACAGGGGGTTGGTACCCCTCACCACCTCAAAATGAAAAATCATGTGGGTCCATCCTGACCTGCTAAGAGACCAACAGTAGACGAACACCTCGTCCAAAAGAAAGAAGGCAAGGCTAAGTCTTCTAACATGATTAGCCCCTCCGTGACTGAGAGTGATGATCACCTCAAACCTCTCACCGATTCAAAAGAAGAGAGGATTGCCCTGGCAGCATACCCGGGGGACAACCCTAGCACTCGGTCGGGAAAGACTTACTTGAGAGACTATAACCAGAATGCTCAAGAAGCTGAAGAGCAGCCCCAGGACGCTGGGGGTTCTGTACCGAAAAAGTCGGTCGATAAGGGAAAACAAAAAGAGATCCGGTTCAATAAAAATCTTCACCAAGAACCCGGAGAATCGAGCGCTCCCTTCCAATTCAATGTCATGGCGCAGCTAACCAACATACCGATCAGGATTACTCTATATGAGCTCCTAAGGTTGTCCAAAACAACCAAGGAAGCTCTAATTGAAGCATTAAAGAATACAGAGAGCTTCATTACACAAGTCGCTCCAATTCCTGAAGCTTCTGAAGACCAACATTGCCTGTAATGTCTGCAAGCGGCGAGAAGCCTATCATGCATATCCTTTACTCAGGAAGATATGCAGGTCAAACACAAGCATGACAGACCTCTATATTACACAGGGTACATTGGGTCGTCGGAAATCAGTCGTGTCCAGGTTGACCCGGGCTCAGCGCTCAGCATCATGCCCTACAGGGTCATGCAAGTCTTAGGGATTCCCATGCATCGACTGAACACTACTCAAACTACCATCTTTGGGTTCAATGCAAACAGCACTCGGCTGCTAGGAAAGATCAAACTCAGGTGTCAAATCGGACACCTTAAGTCCGAAGTGACTTGTTACATCATAGATGTGGACACGTCCTACAATCTTTTGTTAGGACAACCATGGATACATGCAAACCGCATTGTCCCATCTACTCTACATCAGGTCATGAAATATGCCAATGATGAAGGAGAAGTTCGAACCCTAATTGCGGAGAAATATCCCTTCAGAGGAGTGGAAAACTTTCACACTGACTCCGTCTTCTACCTCGAATCCCAGGAGAAAGAAGATGTGGACAGCGGCAATGAAGCCGACACTGAACCGGATCCTGAAGAAGATTGTCCATGGGAATTGAATCTAGATGTAATGGGTCAGGATGAGAGTAATAATAATGTACCGAGCGAGGGTGAATGGTACATTAATGAAGATTTTATTTTGGCGTACCTGTCTGATGTGTCCTCTAAAAATAAACAAATAGAGAATGATCATAATACAGGTACCAACCCGTGGCACACATTATGTGCAGAGGCATCCCTCACATTACCAATTAAATCCTCCTTCACTTCAGATGAAGAAGTAGAAGATGCATAGAAGGCTTTCTTCAAAGTCCCGTCCAAAAGGAGTTCGAGGGATTCTTTATTGAGGACCTAATCCCGTAAATCAAGTCATCGTAAATCAAGTCCGAGGGGAATACGAAGTACGTCATGAGGACCTAATCCCGTACTACCTCGCAGTGCTAAAGCAAGCTAAGATGTTCGAAGGATTCTTTATTGAATACATTCCACGAGCTCAGAACGCTTATGCAGATGCTTTGGCCTCATTGGCAACTTCGCTGGCATTACCGCCAGGTGCCGAAACAGCGATCCCAGTCACAGGACGTGAGCTATAATGCTCCAAGATTCTTATAGAGGAAAGCTCAGATAAGACAACGACAGGAGAAGTCTGTACAACCTCCATGGAGTTCGAATCTAGAGATTGGCGATTTCCGTATATTAACTACGTCCTGTACGGAATTTTGCCCGACGATCCTAAGGAAGCGGCCGCTGTCAAGCGAAGGCCCTCCGATTCTATTACGATGCAGTCTCTCAAATCCTGTATCGTAAATCACATGACGGAGTTTTGCTTCGATGTCTTTCTCGAAAGGAAGCAAGGGAGGCTCTTAAAGAGGCTCATGATGGAATGTGTGGAGCTCATCAGCCCGGAGCCAAGTTGGGAGACCGCCTTAGGCGAATTGGCTATTATTGACCAAAGATGTTTGCAGATGCGGTCGACTATGCTAAACGTTGTCATGCATGTCAAATTCATGGTGACATCATCCACCAAGCGCCGGAAAACTTACATCCCACATCTGCATCTTGGCCATTTGAAGTGTGGGGCATGGATATCGTGGGACCAATTTCTCCTCCGACCTCCAAAGGACACCGGTTCATCCTGGCTATGACCGATTATTTCTCCAAATGGGCGGAGACAATCCCATTGAAAGAAGTTAAAACTTCCAATGTAATCAAGTTCATCAAACATCACGTCATCTATCGTTTTGGAGTCCCGAGACGGATAGTCCACGACAACGGGACACAATTTGTCAGTTTTGGGTTTCAGAGATTTTGTGATAAATTCAGAATCCAAAGTGTCGTATCTACGGCATATTATCCGCCAGCGAATGGTCTTGTAGAAGCTTTTAACAAAACCATTATGAAACTTCTCAAAAAGTTTGTTTCTAAGAGCCGACGTGATTGGGACGAGAGGCTCGGCGAATGTTTGTGGGCCTATCGCACAACGGTGAGGACCCCTACAAGAGCTACGTCGTTCTCTTTACTATACGGCTGCGAAGCTGTGCTACCACTAGAGATTTAAATCCCTTCCCTGAGGGTCGTGATTACAACTGGACTAACAGAAGAAGAGAAACATCAACGACGTCTGTAAGAACTTGAAGCCCTAGACGACAAACGACTTCAAGCTCAGCAGCAGATCGAATTGTATCAAGCCCGGATTTCCAAAGCCTACAACAAAAAGGTCAAGGAACGGATTTTCAAAAAGGGCGATTTAGTTTTGGCCAACAGACGACACATGGTGATGACACACAAAACCAAAGGAAAGTTCAATCCTAAATGGGAGGGGCCCTTCGTAATAGAATCAATTTATTCGAATGGAGCTTATCACCTTATCAATCAAAAAGGAGACAGGCTCATGATGCTAATTAATGCGAAGTTCCTTAAGAGATACTTTCCATAAATCATGTAGCACACTTCTTTCTCTTATAAATTCCAGCCGAGTCAAGCGGGGGGTTGTCGATTCGTAGTGTATTTTGGGAATAAATGTTTAGTTTTCTGTTTTGTATGTCGTCATGTTAACATTACACCTTCGACGACTGAAATTTTCTGGAATTATTCTAAGTAGTAATAAAGAGAGTTTCGATTTTGCACTACACTTACAACATTCGCATTACTTTTCATTGTCCTGAAATAGAATTCGACAAAAGAGATAATGAAAGGCAAAATGATATCGTTTTCATTCAACATTATTAACTTGAATACGAAGTGACGATGAGCAAAATGGAAATGATACAAAATCCCTTAGCAAAAAAAAAAGAGAGGTACAAAACCTAAACATCAGGCTTCATCATCTTAAGAGATTTCAGCCTGGACTTGAAGGTGGAGAGTTTCTTCTCATGAGCCGCCCTGACCTGTTCCTTGATCTCTCTCCTGAGTTTAGCTTCAATAGGAGCATCAGCAACAATGTCTCCACGAATCCTCTCAGCTGCATGGAGCGTACGGCAAAAATCAGTATAGATGTGATCGCTTTGAAGCTCAAACCCTCTTCTAGCATCCTCATATTGAGCTAACTGGGCTTTCTTCCGGTCCAACTCAGCCTCCAATCGAGCGATGTCCTCTTTAATGGCACGAATATCAGAAACAACACCTTTGATGTCAGTGTATACCCGAGTATGCTTCTTCCGTACGAGGGATATGCGAGCCTTCTTATCAGACAAGTCCTTGCGAAGGATCTCTCGATGATGTAGCTTTGAGATCGTGGCCAAGGAAAGAGCTGGCTCCACTTCAGAGTCTAGATTGGTGTGCTGCAGCTTCTTAAAAGCTGCCAACTCTGCCTTCAAGAGAGTGATTCCCCCCTGACAATGCTCAGTCCATGACGCATCCCCTTTATCCTTGATTTGGTCCAAACATTTGGTCAGGACATGTTCACAATCTTCAAAAGAAGCTCCTCCAACACTGACAATCTTAACAGTCGTCTGTATCTAATGTTCCAGTTCCTTGATTAATTTCTTCAGAGCTCTCGAGCGTGGAGGAGGAATGGTTGGATAGATCGGACCTGTATGTTCATCCTGAACAGGTAATGGAACACCTTTGGAAGAGGGGCCCCCGTACGTACTCTCATCTTGGGAAAGAGAAGGAGAAGTAGATTCAGAACCCTCAATAGACAGTGTCTCCTCGGCTTCAGCTTCCTCAGGAATAGGAGAGATAGATCGAAGCATCTCATCCTCCCTACCAGTTAAACGCACAACAGGCACAGACTTCATCGCGTCCCCCATTAACTTGGCCCTCTTTGAATTTTTGGCCATGGTAGGTATTCGTTTACGAATTCTTCTGTCATATTCACCCTCCTCAGCAGCAGAAAGTGCCTTTTTACCTGATCGCGAAGGATGGAGTTCAGGATCAGACGCTTCTGTAGGTATCTCCTCAGCCACCTTTTCTTCGGGGGGATCAGCAATTGGTGTTCCCTTTTTAGTCCCCATAGGAACCTCTTCCTCAGAAGGTTCTATGGTGGGCAAATCCTTAGGGGCTTCAACGGCTCCAGTCGCTTCCTGTTCACAGGATATATATTCTTCTATCCCCGGCAGATGAGTACTTGAAGAACCGCTCCTCCAACGATACAATTCCCGAATCTCATTTATACAGGAAGTGTAAATATCATATTCAGGGATTTGAGAAGCCTCGTCAAACCAGTTGCGAAAATCTACAACGGTAGAACAACCGGGCGGCGAATTAAATAAAGTGAAGTGCGCGTGAGTTCCTCCAGCAGAGAAGAAATACCATGCGCGGGCCCCCTCATATAAGTCCCAACTTGAGCCAGGGTCGGGTTGGGATTGCCAACGTAAAGTTGGTCATATCCAAACTGTCTGGCGAATCGGGAAGGCATATAAGGTTCAATGATGCACTTCTCTCTCAAACGATACACCAGATACCCCAGCCGGCCATCATGAGAAGCCATCTAAAAGTGCCTTTTTCCAAAGAGGATGAACCCTCAAAAAGCACATCCATGAAGCGGGTGTTCTCCCCGTCAGCTCCATCAAAATTGGGAACACAGCAGAAAATTCTGTAATTGTCTCCCCGAGACAAAAGCTGTCGAGCCCTTACTATGTAAGTACAAGTCCACGTGGACGACTTCAATCTCTGAAGGAAGGGAACATAAGCATCAACATCCTCAGATACCCCCGTCATCAATGAGGGACAATGCAGCACGAACCAGGCCACCAAGTACGTATACGGCACTGGTATGCGTGACTGAGGAGTTTTCCCGGCTTTCTTCCTAGTAACCTTAATTCCCGAGGCACAGAGAAGCTCGGAGGTCAACATCCTTAGGCCATTCTGTATGCAGCTTACCATGGCAGTGAGGAGACTCACAGGTCTCCCATGCGTTAACAAAACAGCTGGGTATACAACCTCAGCTAATATTGCTTCTATTGGATTCGACGGTACCACACACCGTTTTAACCAAATCATGAAGAAGCCAGCAAGAAGAACCGTGTCGGAAATAGGAACTGTGGCTTGGTAATGAAAGCTTTCAAATTCGACACCAGCCTCAAAATCGCCCTCTGCATGCTCTGTTTTGTAGGTAGCATTGGAAGCCTTAATTCGAGCTTTGGCGTCCTTAGGAGAAATAGCTGCAACACGAGACACAGCTATGTCCTTCCGGTTTAAGTTCTGAAAGAGATATTCCGCCCATGTGGTATGTATGATGCCTCCCCCACGCATCCCAAAGACTTGAGCACATATGTGGAAGTAGCACATCAACTCCCAGAATGTGGCGTAAACTTCTGGGTGTGCCGTCCTCAATAGGGAGAGCTCCTCAGTGGTAGGAATAAATTCTTCATATGGCATTCTGCCAAACGGCAACCCCGACACTGCCTGCATCTCATGAAGAGCAAAACCTAACTTCCCTATAGGTGTGAAGAATGTGCAGCTGTCCGGGTTATATTTCTCCAACATAGCGAAGAAATTATGATAACTTTGTACAACCCCCCGTCGGGTAGCTAACACAGGAATTGTGAGACCCGATTGAGCGAGCGGTTCCTTAAGCTCCTCAAGAACGAAGTCAACCATACGGGTCCACCAACCTCCTTCTCTAGAACAAACCCATCCTGGGGATCTGAACATATGGGTGGAGAATTCACCCCGAGCTGCAATGAATTGACGAATGAAAATATTCGCGGGACGTGGTACCTCTGGAGCGAGATCCTTCTTCTCAAATAAGCCAGGTCTTAATCCTTTGAGTTGTCCACCGATTTGTGTGCGAGCTTGTCGACCAAATCCAAATGATACATTCTCCCTCTCCTTGACTATGTCGAAAGTCAAACCCCGGCGACAACTTACATTCAAGAAATAGGAGAGTGGGTACATCCTCTTCATGTTTGGAAGGAAAAAGAAGCGATTGTCAACTCTCCGCAGCAACTTCGAATCTTCTGCACGTATGAAGTGATCATCAATTGGTATACGATCTCTGAATATGAATGCTGGTTTGGAAAACTGAGCATGACCGACAGGAATCTCCATGTCTAAGTCAGTGATCAGAATCCTGAGAGTAGAACATCGGGGGAATTTAATCATGTCTGTCCTCTCCGAGTCAGAGAAAGTACACAGCGGAATTCTATTTTGGAGACTGAAAATTTCATTCGCGTCAGGTCCGCCAATATACCCAAAATGATGCTCTTGCGAAAGCGGCACGTTTGGAAGAAGCACTGCACAATCAAAAGCAGAAGTTAGTAGCTGAAAACAAGCTACTAACATAAATATAGAATCAGAAATCCCAAACACGAGAGTCAAGCCTCGTGTCAAAAATCTCAGACGCGGAGGTCGAGCCCCGCGTCAGAAACCCCAAACGCGAGAGTCGAACCTCGTGTTGAAAAAACTCAAACGCGAGGGTCGAGACCCACAAGGAATCCCAACTTCGTGTTTTCATTAAACAACAAAACGAGTCATCTTTCTCGTTATCAAGAACCCATCTAGGGTTTTCAGAGAACTTACCAAGGTAAGTTATTTCGATCAACACTCACCACGACAGGGAGGACCCCGCGACGGCAGCGGTAACGGCGACGTTCCTACAGGAACAAGAACACCGCCGGCGTCCTCAGCCGACAGCGTTTCAGAAGTCGCTGCGGCGACTTTCTTGGAGCTGGAACCCACTCTTCGCGGCGCCATCGATGCAATTGGTCGGAGGAAGCATCGTTGATCAAGAGAGACGGTGTTCGTTGGAGATTTCGCTAAGGTCAAACGAGGGTTCTCGTTCTTGGAAATAGCCAAAAATGAAAAGAGTCAAGTGACTCTTGACGTGACCACTCAGGTCTATTTATAACAGCCGTCAAGCTGTTAAGATGGCACGGGATTCTAGGAGGGAATCCCAACCATTTTCAAAACGCGAAGCTCACAACCGCGTTCAATTTCCCAAGCGCAAGGCTCAAGCCAGCGTTACGAAGGCCTGTAACCTCGCGTTTCAAGCCTCAAACGTAAAAGTCACCTCAGCGTTACAATTCTTCCAAATGAAGAATCTACACTTGTGTCTTCAAACACGACACTTATTCCTCAAAGTCATGAGTCCTCTTAACAGAGTGTTAATCAAAACCTCTGTATCTCCTCAGCAGAATCAAAATTCTCATTGGGTTAATGCTTCACCCCAAACGATCGTCATCACCACAGAGTTTGAGTTTAGCTGGCATCAAATACCAGTACGGCTATAACTCCTCTGTCAGAATCCACTTATCGATTCTCATTAACAGAACGATAAGTCTTCAAAATCACTCAGATTATTATCAATTTATTAGCTTTCTCCAGCAGAGCAATAAATAACCAGTTTATCAACTCCTTTCAGTGGGGTAATAAAACTCCACAAAATCTTGTTCAAATCACAAGTATCACAATTCATCGCTCTGATGACAAAACACTTAGCAATTCTCCCCAGCGAGACATAAAAATATTTTTCCCCACAGATGTCACGTTAAAATTATACCTCTAACAAAAACCAACTTATCGACTCTCCCCAACAGAGCGATAAGTCCTCAAAATTACCCCGATCGTAATTTTTTCCTGTCACGTTAAAATTACACCTCTGACAAAAACCAACTTATCGACTCCCCCCAATAGAGCGATAAGTCCTCAAAATTGCTCCGATCGCAATTTCTTTCCTGTCACGTTAAAATTACACCTCTGACAAAAAATCAACTTATCGAATCTCCCCAATAGAGCGATAAGTCCTCAAAATTACCCCGATCGTAATCTCTCTCTTGTCACGTTAAAATTATACCTCTGACAAAAATCAACTTATCGACCCTCCCCAATAAAGCGATAAGTCCTCACAATTGCTCCGATCGCAACGTCTTTTCCTGTTATGTTAACCTCACACCTCTAACAGTTCAAAGCCCCTTATTTGAACCTTTCTTTATCCCGCTATATAAGAAGTGTTCTCATAAAACCCCCAATGGACCAAGCACTTCCCAGAACTATCCCTAGTGATAATAAGAAAAAGTTCGGAATCTCCCCATAGGAGAAGGTCCACGCTAAGTTAAAATTACACATCTGGCACTCATAGACTTCTTTCAGTGTTTAAAGCCAAAATAACACAGGAAGAATTCTACTCTCTAGCTCTGTTCCGGGAGAATGATTCAACATTTATCCCCAACATTTTGAAATTTTCTAGAGTTATCTTAAATGATAATAAAGAGAATTTTTTAAATCAGGGCTATCGTGGAAATCTATGCTAAGTCATGGGTACGCCTCGGGCATTTCTCATGATTTGTTACTTAAAATCAAAATAATAACAAATGCAAGAAACAATGAGGGACCAATATCAATTTTTTATTCAAGAGCTAAAAGAAAGTGATACAAAACAAACTTGTTCTTGTCAAAAGAACATTACAAAGACCAAATTCACTCACGCATCAAATCAAAAGAGATGATTTGAGTCTTGACTTCAGCTAGTTTCTCCTCATGATTAGCTCGCACCATAGCTTCAGCCTTTGCCCGGAGTTCATCCTCACTTGGTATGATGATGGTTGCCACTTCCTTCCTGGCATGTTCCAGGGCTTGAGCCTGTGTATGATACTCCAAAGTACCATTTGCATTCTGGGTGCTAAGGATATTGACAATGTTTTCTTCACGAGAAAGTTTGGCCTTTAATCGCAGAACTTCAGCTTCAGCTTCAACAAGTCTGTCACGAAGCGAATTCATAGAAGCAGTCGAGCGTTCTAATTCCTCTCGTTTTCGAATATTACGCTCACGAAGTTCCGTGACCTGACGCTCTTTTTCAGCTAAGTCCCGCTCTATCGCTTCTCGGCGAGCCACTTTTGCAACCTGAAGACTAGCCAAAGTTGACATAATTTGCGGTTGAAGTTCTTTACGGCCCAATGCCTCGAAGCGCTGTAATTGCTCTTCCAAACGGAGAATAACCTCTGAACAGTGCTCGAACCACTGAGTGTTGCCCACGCTACTGACTCCATTTAAGCCTGCCTCCAGAAGAGGTTGGAAAGAGTTCAAAGTTCCCCGACCATTCACCATATACTCAACTACCATCTTCGCAAGGCTGTTTAGATATACCAGAGAGATTTGAAGGAACTCAGGTGCATCAGCAAGACTGGAAACCACAGCAGTAGACACCCCTCTAGCCACTGAGATTGGTGCGTCAAGATGATGACTAGCAGGCGATCCAGGTGCTGAAGCTGCCGAAGCAATTGAAATGTTCACTTGTGAAGGACTTGAGGTCAAAGCCATCAATGCCTTCGCCTGAGATGAGCTTGGCCCAGCCTCTGTTAGAGTGAATGGGATCTTCATCATTGCTTTCGGTGAAGTATCCACCGCAGAGGAGTCACGCAAAATATGCTCCTACAAAGGAGCTGACACCGGCACGAGTTGCTGTTTCGGAGGAGTCGCGGGGATAGTTTTAGGCAATGCTGCAGGTGAAGCAGTTGCAGTAGATGACCCAGGTAAATGTTGCTCTTGTAGAGGAGCCAGCACCTGTGTAGGATCTTGCTCCGAAGGAGTAGCAGTAGTAGTCCCGGGAGGAAGTGAACCTGCACGGAAAAATGGTCAGAATGCGAAAAAAGTGTGTGGAAGAATTCGAAACAAACCAAGCTTATCGATGGGATAAAAAGGAGTATAACCTGATGCTTTATCAGATGGGACCTTCGGAGCATCATCAAAAGTAGTGATGTCATCCATGGAATCATGTCCTTCATCATCTTCACCACCATCTGGCGCATTGCCCACTTCAGCATCCTCAGTCTCTCCACCTTCGTCAGCTGCCTCACCAGTCGAAGAGCCTTCATAGTCCACCTCCTCTTCACCGTCACGTGCAGTTGAGGACTCAGGAAGACTTGCGCCAGCAGCCGATTTAGTCATAAGCCCTGTTGTTGGACTAGGACTTAAACCGCCAGCCTGTGGCATTAATGCTGAGAGAGGAGGGGATGGATTCTCTTCAAGACCCCCTAGTTCTAATGTAGGAGACTTGGGAAGGTCCATCGCCAGAGTAGATTCTGCATCTGCATCCATTAATTCACCCTCTTCATCCTCGGAGGGATGGTAAGAAGAAGCTTCGCTCGATAGGGCCGGGCCATGAGAATAGAGTCTAATTCTATGGGGCAAGCCTGCAACTGAAGATTCATGTTGTTCTTCATCTTCAGCAGCTCTGATAGTATCAGCCATCAACTTGGGTTTCTGCTGACCTTTAGGGGGAGGAGACCCAACAATCAACTTCCGACGAGTCTGCTTATCATATTGGCCAGCTTCATCCGCTGAGAGTTTTCTCTTCCCAGCTGCTCTTGTCATGGGGGAATCAACCACTCGTTGTTCTTCCACTGGAACAGACTCAGCTCTTTGTTCTTCTTCCTGCCCAGCAGACTGGACTTCAATAGATAGAAACTCGTCGATCCCTCTCAGGCGAGACGTTTTAGACCCCCTCCTTAAAGCATACATATGCCTGATGTCTTTCAGGCAAGATGTGTTCAAGTTGTAATTAGGAATCTGGGAAGAGGCAAAATACCAATTGCAGAAGCTCATGGAAGTATAGGAGTTGGGTGTTTTTTGGAGAAGCCTGAAGATTGCTCTGGTACAACCTACCACAGAATAGTACCAGACCCTGGCCCCTTCATATAAGTTGCTCACACATGAGAGCTGAGGACGAGGGTTCCCAACATACAATTGATCATACCCAAATTGGCGAGCGAACCTATAGGGTTGGTAGGGTTCGAGGAAACATCTGTCACCCTGCCTGAAGATCAGGTATCCTGGCCTGATAGAGAGAAGCCAATGGAAAACACCCCCGCTCAACTGGGTGAACCCATTAGGACCCGCTACGTCCTGATACTCTGATCCATAGACGCCGCCCTCAAAATCGGGGAAACAGCGCCATATGTGGTAGTGGGTGTCTCACAACAAAATCTGGCGAATTCTAACCATATACCCCCTTCCCATTTTGCAGGTTCTAGTCGTTGCACGAACGGGATGAATGAGTCTTCCGGGGGAGAAGATGCACTCATTAAGGGAGGACAATGGAGCACGTACCAAGCCATCAGATAGGTATACGGTAATGGCACCCTGGGATTGGGAGTTTTGAAAACCTTGTGGCCCCCAGACTCCACCTCGGTGACATCAGCAAAATCCAAGGCCAATTCACGCAGCCCATTCTGCAAGCAACTCACCATGGCAGTGAGGAGGCTCACAGGTCTCCCATGTACCAAAAGAACAGCCGGGTAGACCACCTCAACAGCGAGGGCATCAATCGGCCTAGTAGGAACGACGCAACGCTTGAGCCACAGCATCAAGAACCCAGCCAACAGTGCCATGTCAGAAATTGGAATCAGAGCTTGATAATGGAAGCTTTCAAACTCCGTATAAGCCGGGAAAACATCTTCCTTGGCCTCATTTGTATAATGGGAGGTAGCAGCATCAATTCGGGCTTGAACCTCCTCTAAAGTGCTTGCAGATAATCTGGTCACTGAAGCCCCCTTGTTGGTCAAGTTCTGGAATAAGTACTCCGCCCAAGACACTTGTTTGATGCCGCCTCCTCGAGCCCCTGTCTGCTGCATGCAAATGTGAAAGTGGCACATGACTTCCCAAAGAGTAGCATAAACTTCAGGGCTGGTCTTCTTTAAGATTTTAAGTTTTGCTGATCCCGGAACAAATTCTTCATACGATAAATCCCTAAGAAGAAGACCTGAGACTTTATGCATCTCGTGGAGAGTGAAGCCTAACTCTCCCACCAGGGTGAAGAAAGTAC
The DNA here is from genome assembly GCA_022839385.1 of Asparagus kiusianus. Lineage (NCBI taxonomy): Eukaryota > Viridiplantae > Streptophyta > Magnoliopsida > Asparagales > Asparagaceae > Asparagus > Asparagus kiusianus. The sequence continues at coordinate 162,504 of BQKN01000201.1, forward strand.
AAGTCTCGGGATTATACTTCTCTAATATCGAGAAGAAATGAAAGTGGCTCTGGACGATCCCGAACTTAGTAGCCCGTACCGGAATCTTCAAGCCAGCTTGGGTAAGGGGCGTTTCTAATTCTTCCAAAACAAACTTGGTCATTCGGGTCCACCACCCTGTCACTGGAGAATGAACCAGCCAGGAGTTCTAAATCCTTACGCGGGAAATTCTCCTTTCTTTGCCAGAAATTTCTTGACAAAGGTGTTCGTCGGACTAGCCACTTCACCGACAGGGTACTCCTTAGCAAACAATCCTGGCCGTAGGGCTGTCACCTGCCCGTTGTAACCAACTGTGCGGACTCCTTGAAAAGTTAGGGTCCCGAGAACAACTCCATCCTGATCCTTAACGAGGTTCCAATCCATGCGCCTTGGGATGGAAGCGCACTGGTAATATGATATAGGGAACATCCTCTCCATATTGGGCAAGAAGAGGTTGCGTTCTCTAACTTTTCGCAACCACTTGTAGTCCCCATCATAAGCAACGCCGGCCTCAAAATCAACAAAATCGCCGAAGGGAAATGCAGGTTTGATTATTGGTTTACGGCTCAAGTTTTCAAATGTAGCGTCCATGACCAATATCCTAAGAGTCTCGTGAGAAGCTTGGGCGATTTGCTCCACACGACTCTTCTCTGTAATTCGAAAAACCGGGAGTTCTCGGCGCAGGTTGAATGTCATGTTCGGGTCCACGCCACCTTCGTGCCCAAAATGATGGTGAAAAGGGAGAGGCTCGCTAGTATGACGTACTGCAAAACAAAGAAAAGGGTTAGATAATGCAAAAGCAAATCTCAGACGCGGAGGTCGAACTTAGCGTTGAAAACCACAGACGCGGAGGTCGAATCTCGCGTCAAAAATCTCAGACGCGGAGGTCGAACCTCGTGTCAAAAATATCAGACGCGAAGGTCGAACCTCATTTTTGACGCGAAGGTCGAACCTCGCGTCAAAAATCTCAGACGCGTAGGTCGAACCTCGCGTCAAAAATCTCAGACGCGTTGGTCGAACCTCGCGTCAAAAATCTAAGACGCGGAGATCGAACCCCTCGTTGAAAATACCAAACGACAGAGTCTAGCCCCGCGTTATTGAAACGAGTTTCCTCGTTGATCCAAAGATCAAAACTTGTCGCAGCAAGTTTAATGACCACAGAGGTTGTACTCACCGCCGATCAGAGGAAGTTAGGACGGCATGCCCGCCTGAGCCGCAGAGCCGCCGGCCGACGCAGACGGCGACGAGCCTTGAGCAGCGTCGACAACGGGCCTGGAGGGGCGAGGAGCGGATCTTTTTTTGGGTCCCATGGAGATCAGTCGGAGGAGAAGAAGAACAGTGCTCGCCGGAGAGGAGAACGAAAATTTTCATTAAAGTTTCAAGAAGAGTCGAATGACTCTTGATTTGACCTCCAGCGGTCTATTTATAGACAGCTGTGAGCTGTCAAATCTAAACAGACGGGATTCTAGGCCAGAATCCCGCCCAAACTCGATCCTAGCGTTCGAGTTGGTTAAAATTCCAAACGCGAGACTCACCTACGCGTTCAAACTCTCAAGTGCAGAGTTCGCCCACGCGTTATGATCAACAGGAGATACGACGCGGCCTCAAATAAATGGAGAAAAAAAACTAAGGTCAGCCATCAAGGTGACCAAAATAGAGAGGAAACAGACGACTCCGCTGAGGAGTCTATCAGATGGGTGCAGGCAGATTACAATCAGCAACGCTAAAACCATCAGACTCGATTCGTAGCGTACCTCATTCTTCATTATCATCAAGGCTCAAAAGCTGCTTTGTTTGGTTTGAGGAAGCAACATTTCAACATTGCGACAACCAGTTTCGCGATGTCTTCAAACCAGACGGAGTGAACAATCAATCCACTAAATTTTGGGATCCAAAGTATTCCGAAAATTCGTCCCAATCAACCGCAAACTTTCAAAAACTTTGGAGGGGGTTCTGTAGGTTGTCTAAAAATCACAATGGATAACTGATTCCCACGGATTAAGAAGAGATTACAAGGTAATGGTTCTTTCAAATCAAGAAGCATAATTCATCCTTACAATCGAAACACAAGAAATTTCTAAATCATTGCATCTGCGGCTTTATAATCACTGCAAACACGGCCTCATGTTTGAGATGATTGATCTTGATGGCTGCGACAACAACATGACTAATATTATATTAGCAACTATTAGAGATGCTGATGAGTAGTGTAATAATTTCAGAAATAAAAGGTTGGACTTAGTTGGTGAGTTGCTTGGTAGAGAGCTGTGGGCAAATATTCGCTGATTCCCATCAAGCTCCAACAATGAAAGCTATAACCAGATAGCTTTCATGCCAACAAACGAAAGCTGCAAATGGAGGACTTTTCACATAAAGCGAGAAGAGTTACAATTCGACGACACTTCCGACAACTGATGAAAACTCTATTCGGCAGTCTTCACCATCTGCAGTGGAAGTTACAATTTGACGACTTTCACGTCCCACAACAGCTAAAGCGAGGATTACTGAACGACGGTCCTTGCAACGCCTTGAAGTTACAAGTCAACCAACTTCTTCTAAAACGTGGAATTCACATTCGCGTTACAATTCTAGAAATGCAGGCGACCCCCGCGTTTCTAAGTCACAACAAGCGAAATGCGAGCGACCCTCGCGTTCTGGATGTTCAGTCAACACCCAACCTCGCGTCTCAATCCTAAGATGCGAGGTTAGGGTCCTGAACGCCAGGTTGGGCGTTTGACTCATTCAAATATGAGTCGAACGGTTTCAGAACCGTTTTCCCCACGATCTGAGGAAATCACGCCCACTTAGGAGCAGATTTAAAAGACAATTACAGCCTCTTATCCTCCTATAAAAACTCAACAAACTCAACTGAGTTAAGGGCTGGCTTTTTAGAATCGGTTTTTGGCAGCTAAACCGCATAGGGGGTTGGGGATTTTCAGTTCCAAAACCGTACGAGAGTTGGCAGCAGAGGCGAATTCTTCGAAGGAGAGGATTTAGCTCAGATTCAGAGGATCAAATCTGGGAGAATCCTTCAGCAACAGAAACTCAGCTTGGCAACTAACCGAATTTTCGGTTCTAATAACTCTGGTCATAGAGTTCTAACTCGTTCTGAGTTCTTAAAATTCGTGCAGAGTTAATTATCAAACTTTCCACAGAAGTTCATTGTTCCCACGAGATAAGAGATGGTCAGATCGTCAACGGAGAGCAAATTCGACGCAAGCAATCGAAGGAGGCACTCCATCGCTACCGAGAAGAACCCAGTTTTAAACAAAGGGGAGAACCAAATTCGTTCTCTTCTCTTTTGTAATCAGGGAATCCAACTGTAATTGATTTTGAGAGAATACAAGTCATTTTCTTTCATCGTCTTTTTACTCCCAAATTTTCCCACAAACACCCTTTTATAACTTCCACATCCAGAACCAACTGGGCCTTCTTTTGGGCTAGCTCAGTCTTTAGGCGAGTAATGGCCGCCTTGGCGTCCCGAACACCCATAGCGAGACTACTCATATCAGTTTGTATCTGAGTATGCTGCTTCTGTAAGCTTGTCATGCATACCTCCTTTTCAGAAAAGCTCTTGTGAAGAGCCTCTTGATGTTGTACCCTCCAGGCTTGGGCCGCAGAAAAAGCTTAGTCCACCTCGGGTCTTAGATCGGTGCGCTGTAAATGTACAAGGAACCTCAGTTCTGCTTCTAGGAGGATAATGCACTCCCTACAATTTTCGGTCCACAACATGTTTCCTTGGCTTTTGATCTTGTTCAGGCAACTAATCAGATGGGGCTCAAAAACCCTAAAATCAACTTCTCCGAGGCTGACGACATCGATTGTTATTTGCATCTAGCTCTCTAACTGTTCGATGAGTTTTCTCAAGGTTTTTGAGCTTGGAGGAGGAGCAATCAGATAGACCATACCCATAGATTCAAGGAACAATTTCAAAAGGAAATTCTTCTGGCGGATCTTGTTTCGTGTGAACAAGTGTCAAACCCCTGACAGTCGACCCTTGTTTAGCTGCCACATCCACAGGAACAGAAGGAGTGGATTGAAGCACGACATCCTCTTTATCCTCCGGGAGCGCGACAAGTACAGACTTCATCGTGTCCCCCTTCTCAACATCCTCTTGGAATTTCTGGCGACAACATGCCTTCTTTTATGAATTCTCTTCTCATACTTGCCCTCCTTCTCAGCAGTGAGAGCATTCTTCCTTAATGACCTTAGGGTATAAGGCCCAAGGGCTGGTGCCCCTACATGATCTTCTTTAGCTGCATCCTCTTCGCCAGCTTTAGTGGCTGACGCCTTTTCAGAAATCTCCTCAGCCGCCTCCTCCTCGCATTGCTGCTCGGTGGTCAATACCCCCTCTTGTACTCTCTCTATTGCGGTTGCTGCTCGTTCACATGCTAAATATTCCTCTATTCTTGAAAGACGAGTCCTTGTAGAACTTTTTCTGGACCCATAAAATTCTTGGATTTTGTTTATACAGGAAGTATATATGTTATACTCCGAGTTAGTTGTGAAGGATACGCATCGGTTGTGAAGGTGTTACGGGTTGGTTGTTAAGGTTAGGGGTCTGTTGTTAATGTTTAGGCTCAGTTATTAAGGTTACGCATTGTGAAGGGTACGCGTTGGTTGTTAAGGTTACGGGTCAGTTGTTAAGGTTACGTGTCGGTTGTTAAGGTTACAGAGGTTACCGAGGTTCATAACCAACTCGTAGCCTTAACAACCGACCCGTAACCTTAATAACCGACTCATAACCTTAACAACCAATCCGTAACATTAACAACCGACTCATAACATTAAGAAACCAACCCGTAACACCTTCACATATATCCGGTAAAGAGATCAATTTCTAAAGGCAGCCGAGCCTTTAATTCATCACCAAAATACCTACGCCAGCACCAAAGTTTTTACTCTAAAATCTGAACTCCACTTCCCCCTTCATTCCTAAACTAGAAACCAAAAAAGCCAAAGTAAAAGACAACAAAATTAACTATATACAGTTGCACTAAGTTCTAAGAAGGGGGGAAAAGGAAAAAGAAAACCAAATTAAAACAGCATCGACGACGTCAATGGTAGCTCATTGAGATCAAATGGTAGTCCCTTCCCACCGGCACTCTTGGCCTCCTGCCTCTGGGCCCCACCGATTATCTCCCGCTGAGAGCACCTTCTAAGAACAAGATTCGACGACGACGGAGTCATCGCCGGCGGCGACAGAGGCACATAGAAGGCGGCATAGGGCCCATGACCAGCTGATCTGGCAAGGTTGCAGGTTGAGATCCAGCGACACCGGCATCGACATCGGAGGTGGCGGATTCACGCAAAGATGAGGCGGGAAATCATCACAGATAAAAAAAGAGAAAGAGAGAAAGAGTATTATGGCATTCACATGTTTAAAACTCTTGGGTTTTGTGTTTTGGGGGCTCAGAGAATAATGAGTTTACTTTTGGGGGTTTTGGGAGCGTTGAAAACGTCTTGGGAGAGGGTGGAATAATTGTTAGGAAATTGGGGGCTAGAAGCAATTTCCCCAAAAAATTATAAAAAAATTTATAGAACTTAAAAGTACAACTTTTTGTGTTTCTTGTTCTCTCTTTGAATGGTTCAAAACAAGAAAATGGGCCCATTAGTTTATAGAAATAGGATGTTTTCTTTTTCTTTCGTTTGGTTGACATGAAAAATTTAATAAAAAAGTGCAAATCATACGGTTAGTTTAACAACTAGTTTGGCATCCTTAAGTTCTTGGCATAGGGCAAAATTGCATCAAGAACGTGCCTCAACATTGCAGGCTTTGCCGTGCGATTCGATTCCTCATCGCTGCAATCTGTCCTGGCTATGCAAAGAGGTGGGTGATGTCTTTGGCGATGGGGGAGAGGTTTAGGGGTTTGGCTTGTCGAAGAGGTCGCAAGTCACGTGACCGAAGGAGCCGAGAGTTAGGGGGTTGGGTGTTGGAGGGAGGGGGTTTGGGGTCGCGAGAGACGTCGTAGACCTTCCAGGGACCGCTGGGGTGTCGGAGAAGGGAAGGATGTTGGTGAGGGAGTTGCCGACGATGCCGGTGTCACCGATGATGAGGTCAACGCTCTGGAATTTAGGGACGGAGGGAGGCGAACCATCATCGGACCTTTTGCAGGCCGTGCCTACAGCTCTGACACACCACCAGCGCATTTTTTTTTAATGGGAAGGTGTTTGATGGAAAATGAGATGGAGATGGGAAATAGGGTACGACCAATTTATATTACTATTTTAATAGGATTGTAAGATTTCTTTGCAATTTTCTCTCATTTTGAGAGGAAATCAATCTCTATAAAATGAGGTATTTTTTCCTACTTTGTAGAAGACATTTCTCTAAATTGTTTTGAACCAAACACAATTTATAGAAAACTACAGAAAAATTTTAACTATAAAATTATCATTGTCAAGTCTTTTCCCAAAACTTTAATTTCTATAAAATGGGTGAACCAAACACCCACTAAGAGTAGTATAAGACTTGTAGTATACTTATCATTTTCGAACATGCACATATCAGAACCTAATTACCTTGTTAGCTTACTTAATAGTCTAAGACTTCCACTGCGTATAACTGAATATCGACTTGTCACTTTAATTATATATTAATTTATTAAACCCACACGTATAGATCAAGTTTCTTTCTCTTCTCATATTACCTCATGATTTCTATTTTCTTTTTCTTTCTTTTTTTACCAGTGAATATCGTAGATGATGAATCGGTTGGCATTGAACGCATCATCTTCACATCAGCAACATATTTTCTGCTATTGATGCCAAGCTATCGAAGTCACTCCTCACCTTTCCTCCGCAATTTGGGGGATGTCCTATTCTCTTATCCCCTTGTAGATTATTCTAGTGTCATATTCTCTATCCCCTTGTAGATTCCAAAGTCATACTTCAACACGTGTGTGCACGTGAAGAGTTTTAAGTTACCCTTAAGTAACACAAACTGATGATCCATCTCCAACCGTTATTCTTTATATTTCATTTGATTTCAGTTTGACGCCGGAGACATGCTGGAGCCTTTAATTAAGATTCTTTGGGGTCATGTCAATCTCCAGCAACTATATTGATAATAGGGTTCAAGAAATCAACCAAATACCCACATGTAAAATAAAAATACAAAAATTGGTAATAATATGCCATTAATTAGTGGAAAATAAATGAGCTTACTATGTGAATTAAATTAGGGCCAGTGATATATATAGGTCATTAGTGGAGAGTAAATGGGCTCATTATGTGAATTGAATTAGGGCTGTTAGTGGGTTTTAATCGGATTTAATTCGAAGCTGATATTTTGAGTAGAGGTGATTGAGTGAAAAATCTTTACAAATTGAATCATTTCTCTGAAAAAAATACTGTGAAGAAAAGAGAGAATAGTCTCTCATCGGAGCCCCAGAAACAAACCACCTCTTCGCTTTAAAAGATAACACGCTTGCCTCCAAACTCCATACACGTACGGTTGTTAAACTACACAAGGCTTGTCCACGGGATAATTAACCTCCACTAGACACATGCAAGCTTTGCGGGTTGGGTATTCTTAAATCTTGCTTAATTAAGCGTGGGATCTAGGAAATCTTTTTATTCGAGAATAAGTGGACGTGTGTGTGTGTGTATATATATATAT
>BQKN01000201.1:170542-190329 GCA_022839385.1 Asparagus kiusianus
ATATATATATATATATATTAATATATATATATATATCTTTATTTCTTCTAGAGCTAGAGTGCACATGCAAGTGGGAAATGATCAGAAAAATATTATTTACATACTCCGGCCAGTAAATACGACTATCTAATCAGTTGTAACATGGCAGTTTAAAATTAAGTTTGCGATAAATATGCATTTATGTCCTATTTAGTTACCCACAGGAGATAAGAATGGCGCGTCTGGTCTAAACCTTCGAACGCTCGTGTCGTGTACATTCCAAGTTCAACCTTATATACTTATTAACCAATCTGTTGGTACGTAACAGCTTTAGGGCATCTCCAACGGCTTCTCCAAAATTTTCTTCAAAATGGGGAAGCAAAAATCATATTCTCTAACTAATTTTTACACCAACTCCAACAGCTTCCCCATTTTGAAGAATTTATTTTTTCCTCCAAAAATTTGGAGAATGCTGCAGATTTGGGGAAGCTTCCCCATTTTTTCTCCTCCATCCCTATTTTAGGGAATGAGATGAGGAATCTGTTGGACCAAAAACCTAACTAAATTCTCCAAAAGTGGGAAATGGGGAAGCTGTTAGAGATGCTCTTAGAGGTTAACAACTTCAAGTAGAAACACCCAAATAGACACGTGTGCCAGATAAATGAGGGATTCCGACTTTTACATATTCTTAGAGGGGTGTTTGGTTCAAATTTTTAGAAATTATAGGAAAAGGAAAGCACCCTACAAAATATAGATTTCCTTGTATTTTCTATAAAATTTGTAGGAAAATTTTATAGAACTCAAAGAGTACCATATTTCTTATTTTTTAATATTTCTTTGTTTAGTTCAAAGTATGAAAAAGTTCCTAACTTTATAGAAAATATGTTGTTGTCTTTTTCTTTTATTTGGTTGGATATCGCTTTAGGGCCTGTTTGGTTATTTCCTAAAAAACTAAAAAATAGAAATGAAAACCAAAAAATCTAAAAAAGTACAATTTCACACATTTCCATCCCTAAAACTCAACCACAACATCTAATAAAATATTATTTTTATCTAACAACTCATTCACCACATCTAATAAAATATTATTTTCATCCAATAACTCATCCATCACATCCACCACATCTAATAAAATATTATTTTTATCCACAACATTACTCAACTCATCTCATCTCATATTTAAAAATCACTCACATCATCCAATAAGATTGTGACAACTCATCTCATCTCATTAACATTTCATTTCTTTGTTTTCCTCCCAAAAAGCTAGGGAAACAATTTCCTTAAGTGTGGGTCACATCATCCAATAATATAATGACAGCTCATCTCATCTTATTTATTTTCTTATTTTTAAGAAATAACCAAACAAAAGAAAATAACTTATTACAAGAAATAGGTTTCTTATAATTCATTTCCTTATTTTTTCCGTCAACCAAACAACATCAAAACATATTTTCTTAAAAAATTACTCACATCATCCTATAATAAGGTGACAACTCATCTCATCTCATCTCCATTTTTTTGATTTCCTTTTTTTTTAGCCAACCAAACAATCCCAAAACCTATTTTTCTTAGATATAGGTTTCCTTTTCTTTGATTTCCCTCTTTTTGTAGGCAAACAAACAGCCTTATAGAAAATAACTTACTAACAATGCTCATGGGAAATCATATGGGAATGGTACTTGTGTACTTAATTAATTTTTTAATATATGCGTCAGATTTCCTTGCAATTTCCGCCCATTTTGAGTGGAAAATAATTTCTATAAAATTATACAGATTTCTTTACTTTACAAAAAACTTTTTTGTAAATTCAATGTTGAACCAAACACAGTTGATAGAGATCTATAAAAATCTATTATTTACGATAACACCATTGTCGGGTGTTTTCTAAAAAAAATTCCAGCCCTTTAAGTAATAAAAAATAAAAGCCCTCTTAAGTTGAACTATCTTAGTCATTTGTAGTCGGTCAGAATTTAATCATGGCCATATGTCGAGCACTTGGATACTAAATTTGGTCAACTGCTCAGTAGTATGGTATATTATTCTCCTAATTAATATATAGTGGACACGTTGCACAGGGTCATACCTAGAAATTTTGGGGCCCAATGCGAAATATTAGATGAGGCCTAAGTGATACAACTCATAATAGATTTTATCTCATTCTTTTTACCTTTTGAGCTGCAAAATTACTAATTAAAGTTTTATATTCAATATTTTCTAACATATTATTTTTGATAAATAATATTGCTAAATCATTCAATCTATCTTGTAACATGGTCGATCTTAAATAAGATTTTAGTAATTTTAATTTTGTAAAACTTCTTTGAAGCAACTGTTACGGGTATAGTCAATGGTACACGCGCAATACAAGTATTTGGAATAGAATCAAACCACTTTATATAGTTCAATACTTCAATTGGACTATTAATCTGTACTTTTAAAATTTCTCTAAGCACTCTCAATTCTGAAAACAAATCAAGTCCATTAATATCTAAATGTTCATCATGTTTTAGTGCATTTTCGAGATTAAGACAATATTCTTTCAATTCAATATCATCTAAAGCTTTTAATTTTTTCAAATAAAAAAAAATCATACGTTTTAAATTGTTCAAACCTACTTTCACTTGAGCCAAGCGATTTATCAACTATGTATAAGAAATATTCAATACGAAAAGATTCTTCAACATTAAATATTGTTTCATTACCAATATTTTTAACAAATTGTTTTTTTCTATGAATTTTATGTTTTTCACGAAATATAGGTTGTACATTCATCTCATTAGCAAGTTTTTTAGTTGAATTCAAAGTAGACATAAAACCATTTTTTCTATAATTTTCTAAATATACAATAAGACCCTTTAATTGATCTATGACAATATCAATATGCATATCTTTAGATTGTAAGATTTCACTAACTGAATTAACAGCAACAGTATGCCATACCTTCTTTCATGTTTTTCTCTGTTTGACAATTTTTGTATGTAATATGATGTAGAAAAGTGTATATTATTTTCATCTTTAGGAAAATCTATTTCTTCATATTTAATTGGACCTTTTTCAACTATCAGATCTATAAACTTTTCATCAATACATTTCCATTGTCCAGGAAGAGACGAAGAGCTGGGTGAGATCGGAGCGGAGAGTCGGGAGAGTTTATCAGTTTAATCACTTCACTTGATGTTTGAGAGGTTGGGAGTTTAATCACTTCACTTGATCTTGATGTTTGAGAGAGGAGGCGGTGGGAGGGAGTGGGATAAAGAGAGAAAGAAATAGGGTTAGGGTTTAGGCGGAGGGACTTAAAGAATTGAGGGTGAGTGGGCCTTACCCAAGATGAGGCCCAAGACAGATGTCTTAAATTGCCTTAAGGTAGGACCGGCCATAACGTTACACAGAAATGCATCCAAAGTCAAGATCGACATGTCCTCTAGCTGCGTTTGAGCACCTAACTTGTACTTTCTTTCTTATCGTAATATAGTTTCTTTGGTAGCTCATGAAAGTGTTTAATATCTCAAACCATAGACCGAGATACTTGCTAGTGTAGTTATGGTGATCAGCAGCTTATCCTCTAATAAATGGTTAAGTTTTATTTTAGTATTAATTAGAGTGGTTGCCCTGATCCATAAACAAGGTGAGGTCGACCCATGTAAAGTATTGCTATAAGCTGGCTGTACACATGTTGGCGTGGGGCGTGGACAGTCTTAATTAGTTCACCGAATTAAGTTGATCGCAAATATTAATTGACTTAACATGCAAATTTGAATGGGTTTCTCATGCCAAAGACTCGTGCTTTATGTGCAAATTAACCTTGAGTATTTACACAAGCTTTTGTAGAATAACAGGATGCATTAATTTTCAAAACTAATTACATGCGTACAAGACAGCAAGAGGGAGTTGAAGAAAATATAATTTGAACGCCCCATCAAGCAAGAAACTAACGGGATTTGGCATATTGGGTTTTGAAATCTAACTTCTTGGACTTTTGATCGATGACTCAAGTGGTATACTCTTAGGGCATCTCCAATCCATCGCACCAAAATGGTGCAAAAATCACATCTAACAGAAATTCATCTCCAACCCACTGCACCATTTTTTGCACCAAAAAGGATTATTCTCAGTATCTTTCGTTTTATCTACTTTTATATGATTATTTTTTATTCCCTATATTTTTAACTATTTCAACAATTAACCCCACATATCAAATTTTATTTTTTCACATATTTTCCCAACAAAATGATTTATTATTTAAAAAATTAAACTAATAAAACAATAAAATATTATTTTATTAATTAAAATAACTTGATTGCTAAAATATTATATTTTTATTATTGCTATTGCCAAAATATTACATTCAAGAACACAACAGAAAATAAAATACAAGAAAATAATTAAACATTAACAACAATGTAAAAATTACAAATTTAGTATGCACTTAACTATCTGAATTAGTGTATTCCTCCCATAGATGATCTATCAATGCATTACGAAGCGTAATATGGGCATCTTTATCCTTGATTTTTCCGTAACGTACAATAAATTGAGTAAATCTTGTAGTTTCATCTGCTACCATATCAACTTCTGGTGTTGGTGCTTCCCTCACTTCTTGAATTGGTGCATAAAGATCACGTTCATCCTCGATTATCATATTGTGCATAATAATGCATGCAGTCATTATGTCATGTAATACATGTTTTTTCCAAAAACGTGCTGATCCTGCCACAATTGCAAATCGTGATTGGAGAACTCCGAACGCACGTTCTACATCTTTTCTACATGCTTCCTGTTTCATGGCAAAATATTTTTTCTTCCTACCTTGTGGCTGTTGGATTGTTTGTACAATAGTAGCTCATTTTGGATATATACCATCAGCTAAATAATAACCCATATTATACTCTTTTCCTTGAATAACATAGTGAGCGGGAGGAGCAATACATTGAGCTAGGTTAGAGAAAAGATTAGATGACTCCAGCACATTGATATCATTATTGGTGCCTGGCATACTAAAATATGCGTGCTATATCCAAAGATCATAATCTGTCACAGCTTCAAGGATAATAGTTGGTGACCCACTACGTCCTGTGTATTGCCCAGACCATGCTGTTGGACAATTTTTCCATTTCCAATGCATACAATCAAGACTTCCTAACATTCCTGGAAAACCACGTTTTTTACCAATATAGAGTAGCCTAGCAATATCGTTAGCGTTAGGTGTTCGTAGATACCGTTCTGCGAATATTTCCACCATAGCACGATAAAATTTTGTCATACTTTCAATTGCTGTTGACTCACCTATTTTAATGTATTCATCCGTAGCATCAGCTGGTAGACCGTATGCCAACATGCAAAAAACAGCTATTACTTTCTGTAACGGTGATAATCCCATTCTACCAAGTCCATCACTTCGTTGTTGGAAGTAATAGTCATGATCTTTCACTACATCAACAATACGAAGGAACTAACTTCTTGACATCCGATATCGACGACGAAACATATCTTCTCCAAAATGTGGATTATCGGCAAAATAATCTATGACCAAATTCTGATGCGCATTTTCTCGATCGCGGTTGATCATTGCATGACCGGGAATCGAGCCACCATGGATTGGTTGGTAGTTTTGTTGACGTAAATTGTTAACGAGGATCATGTTGTTGTTGATGTACTCACAAATTACTTCTTTGGTTTCATCAATCTCTGCAATGATATTGGACAGAAAATTATCATCATCCGAAGATGAAGATGATGATAAGTATGATGGACCTCCAGCATCGAAATTCATTTTTGAAGTAAGAAAAGAATGACTGAAGTATGCAGAAATGGAGAATAATAATTTTAACAAAACAACGAGTAATTGTGTGGATGTACCTAATCTAATATGCTATTTATAAAACTTTGCTTAGCTGTATACATTGAACAATGTGTAAAGTTGAGCTGATTTTAGGAAATGCTTTCCAGCTGTTATCAATTTGTCACAAAATTCAAATTTGCTTAGCTGTATACGTTGGACAATGTGTAAAGCTGAGCTGATTTTAAAAAATGATTCTCACTCGTATAAAGCTTTCACACAATTCAAGGAAAACTGAGCTGTGTATACGTTGGACAATGTGTCAAACTGACCTGATTGGGGAAAATGATTCCCACTCGTACAAAGCTTTCACACAATTCAAGGAAAGCTGAGTTGTGTATACGTTGGACAATGTGTAAAGCTGACCTGATTTTAAAAAATGATTCCCACTCATACAAAGCTTTCACACAATTCAAGGAAAGTTGAGTTGTGTATACGTTGGACAATGTGTAAAGCTGGCCTGATTTCAAATAATTCCCACTCGTACAAAGCTTTCACACAATTCAAGGAAAGCTGAGTTGTGTATACGTTGGATAATGTGTAAAGCTGACATGATTTCAAAAATTGATTCCGACTTGTACAAAGCTTTCACACAATTCAAGGAAAGCTGAGCTGCGTATACGTTGGACAATGTGTAAAGCTGACCTGATTTCAAAAATTGATTCCGACTCGTACAAAGCTTTCACACAATTCAAGGAAAGCTGAGCTGTGTATATGTTGGACAATGTGTAAAGCTGACCTAATTTCAAAAAATTGATTCCGACTCGTACAAAGCTTTCACACAATTCAAGGAAAGCTGAGCTGTGTATACGTTAGACAATGTGTAAAGCTGACCTGATTTCAAAAATTAATTCCGACTCGTACAAAGCTTTCACACAATTCAAGGAAAGCTGAGCTGTGTATACGTTGGACAATGTGTAAAGCTGACCTGATTTCAAAAATTGATTCTGACTTGTACAAAGCTTTCACACAATTCTAGGAAAGCTAAGCTGTGTATACGTTAGACAATGTGTAAAGCTGACCTGATTTCAAAAATTGATTCCCACCGACAACGTTGGATAATGTGTAAAGCTGATCAGTTTGTACAAAATGATTTAATTTCAAATGTTGACCACCGACAAATTCAAATTCAAATTCAAACAAAAAAAAAACAATTTTGGATTGGCTATAAATAACATTCACGAATTCTACTTCAAACTACCCAATTTGAAGTATTTCTTCAAAGTATTTCTGATCTCCAAACCAACCGCTTTTTTACAAAAAAATGTCTGTTCGATCAACTGGATACACGGTTACTGAAGATGTGCTCCTTTGTCAAGTATTCTTGGATATTTCTCAAGACCCTATTATCGGTAGAAACCAGTCTCGAGATGCATTTTGGTCTCGTGTGGAGGACAAATACAATGAACTTCGAGATCAGCATTTTGAGATGCGTACGAGCCGATCAATTCGTTCTCGAATGGAAATCATAAGTAATGAAGTAAGGAAATTGAATGCGTGCTTAAGACAAGTAGAGAATCTGAATCCAAGTGGTGCTTCAGACGAAGATATTGTAAGTATTCTATTAATTATCGTTTGAATTTTATTATTATTGTTGAAATACATAACTTGATGTTCACTATAATTTGCAGTTAGTTCGAGCAAAGATGTTATTTATGAAAGAACCAAAGTACAAAAAAGGTTTTAAATTTGATCATGTCTGGAATATGGTTAAAATTTTTGAAAAATTCAAAGATGATGTCCCCACAGCAAGACAAGTTGGTCGAAGACAATCCCAAAGTGTGAACTTCGACTCGTCATAATCAGATAATCCCACTCCGGAATCTCCTATATTAATATCTCCTGGACTGTCATCATTTACTCCATCTGAACGACCTATTGGGGTAAAAAAAGCCAAATTGAAAAGGAAAAATGATGATCATGAGTCAAGTGTAGTGGACTCCATCGAGACCTCCAACAACCGACTTATAGACAGGTTAGACAAGGCGAGCTTGGACAGGCAAGTAGCATTTGATATCGAACGAGAAAAGATAGCCATGAAAAAAGATAGAGATGAATGAAAAATTATAATGAAAGATTTGAATTCCATTGCTGATCCAAACGTGCATGAGTACGTTCGATCTCAACAGATTAAAATAATACAAAAAAGAAATCAACAAGAACAAGGGTCTGCTTCTAATTTTGGCAATTATTTCAATGATATTGGACACTCTGGTCCCGATCTACCAGATTATTGAGAGTTGCTTGTCCATCTTATGTAACGTCACCATGTTTAGTTTGTATTTTATGTTTTATTTTAATGAAGTTTTATATTATGTGTGTCAGTTTTTATATGTTATGTATTTCAGATATGTAATATATATTTGAATTATGTATTAGGATTGCTCTTTATATTTCATGGGACTTTACTTATAATGTCTAGATTTTAATATTATAATTAATAATAATGTCTTTTAAATTTTAGCATTATTTTTATTTTTAAAAAATACTTTATTTTGTCCAAATTATACAATTGGGGTAAAATTATAAAATTTAAATATTATTAGGGTTGTTTTATACATTTAATGAAACAATTGGGGTCAAATTGTAAATATATAAAAGTATGATGTAAAAAAAATTGAAAAATAAAAAAATAAAAAAACAGTAATGGGGGTGATGAACAGTGCGACGCCAAATATGGTGTCGCGCTGTTCATCACCGTTAAAATGCGGTAAAAACTGCCGCTCGGTTGGAGCTCCCACGTAGCGGCATTTTCACTTTTTGCCTCAAAATGCCACTGCGTTGGAGATGGTCTTAGGGGCTGTTTGGTTGGTTTCCTAAAAACCAAGAATAGGAAATGAGAGCATGGAAATCTCCCATTTCCTATTTTTAACCATTTCCATCCCTAAAACTTACCCCAACATTCAATAAAATATTATTTTATCATCCAACTCATATAATAAAATATTACTTTTATCATCCAACATCTAATAAAATATTATTTTTATCATCACATCATCCAACTCATCTCATCTCATACCATCTCATATTTAAAAATCAAGCATTTCTAGCGACATCGCCCAAGTCGAGTGTCGCTCTCGCTCTCTATTAGGAGAGGACACGTGTCTAATAAACCTAACGTAATCCAAAATCTAACCCTAGTTAGATTTTGAACCCGACACCCCCCTTTCAAATTTGAGAAAGTGTCTAAGGACACTTGCCTGAGGTAAGTGTCTTTAGACTTAATTAGGGGGTGTTTGGTTAAATTTATATAAATTATAGGAAAAGGAAAACACCTAAAATATAGATTTCCTTGTATTTTCTAAAAATATTATAGGAAAAATTTTGAGAAGTCAAAAAGTACAAATTTTCTTATTTCTTGTACTTTGCTTGTTTGGTTCAAAACAAGAAAATGAGCCAATTACTTTAGAAATAACAAGTTTTCCTTTTCTTTTGTTTGGTTGCATAGGAAAAGTTTATAGAAAAGTGTCAACAACCATATTCATCACTTTACAACGGCTATTTTAACGGCTAGTTTGGCATGCTCAAATCTTATAAAATCGTTCTCTCCCAAACTATTCATGAACACAAAATTTTCAAAGTTAAAAAGCATGAATTAGAATGTTAAAGACCGTGGTGAATCGTCAAGTTCGTCAAATCCAAATGTATGCATTTTGGTTAAATAACTATAAATTTTATTACTATTTTCCCAATGACTAATTACTTGGTTTTTCTTTTTTGTAATTAGTGTGCTCGGAAACTACTACAGAAACAAACATACGAGGAATTATTGTCATATACAGAAGAAGATCGAGAGCGTGATGAAATGTGAGATATAATGGAAGAAGCAGAAGTAATGCTAAGAACAATGCTTTGAAACTTAGAGACTGAAACGGGTGGTGGAAGTGTCCCTATTGTAACGATATTCCCTACACAAGTTGGAACATGAATGAACTCTTAACTCACATGCGTGATGTTAGTAACAATGGGACTATGCCCAACATGAGTAAGGAGGAGATTGACCAACATGTGGAGTGGAAGTTTATTTATTTTAGTTAGATCGAAAACAATGATCTAAACAAATCATGTACCATGTTGGCAATTTCATGTCGTAATTTGATATTTTCATGCACTAAAGTGGCTCAGCTATTGGTCTTTTATCAAAATTGATTACCTCAACTGAAACGTACAAGTTCACGTAGATTGCGATCTAATAACATACTAAAGAATGCTTTATTTTATTATGAACATTGTAAATGAGTCGGGTCTGCGATTGGGTTTTTCTTTCTGACCCGTTTCGTTATGAGTTGATATATAAGCCTAATCCTAATTAATTAGGGTTAAGCAATAACGTTTTTGAGCAGTCTTTGAGAGAGGATTGTTGCATCCAATTGTGAGGGATTTATGAGAGATCTAGAGGATTGGTTTTAGGGCTTTGAGTGATTTTGTAACCCTATTTTGTATTCTCTTTCTCTCTAATAGTAAGAACTCCTTCCTCCTTGCCCCGTGGACGTAGACAACTTGCTGAACCACGTAAAATTCGTTGTCTTGCTGTGGTATTATGTTTGACTTACTTATTGTGATTTTATCTCGCTCTTGTTCGTGTGGTTTCGAGCTCCGCTGCGGACAACACAAATTTCGGGCTCGCTGGAACTCCAAAATGGCGTAAATAGGGGAGGCCGAGAGCTGAAATGGCTCAATGGCTGAGGACGAGAGCGAGAGGAAGAGGAAAAAGCGTGAGGGATTTGGGATTTGGGGGCCGGAGCGAGAGAGGGAGTTGAGGAGAGGAAACCCTAGATTTTCCACCGAAATTCGTACATGAGAAATGAAGATCGGACTGGGAAATGGGGTACGTGTAGGAGTTTAGTGTTTTTAAATAGGTTTTTGTGAGATTTCAACCCGATTTCCACTCAAATTAAGTGGAAATTTATTTCTGTAAAACTAGACTATTTTTTGTACTTTACAGGAAAATTTTCTGTAAAATTATATTAATTTTTTTTAAAATGTGAAAATCAAATACAAATTTTTTATTTGGAGAACTGCCACTGTCCACACGATATTTCTCAAAAGTTTTCTACAAAACACTCTAAGGGCATCTCCAACAACTTCTCTAAAATTTTCTCCAAAATGGGAAAGCAAAAATCATATTCTCCAAATTATTTTTACACCAACTCCAACAGCTTCCCATTTTGAAGAATCCCTTTTTTCCTCCAAAAATTTGAAGAATGCTGCAGATTTGTTGAAGCTTCCCCATTTTTTCACCTCCATCCCTATTTTGGAGAATGAGATGGTGAATCTGTTGGACCAAAAACCCCCGGCTCTAACAACTTCGGTTGTTTGGCCCACATTTTTCAAAAAAAAAAAGGGTCGGCTGATGCATGTGATGGACAGGTGAGTGGCGGACCCACCCCTCGTCGATCCTCACTGACATGAGTTCGCCAGATAACGGTACGTTTCTTGACCGTTGGGGAACCCCTCTCTTATTCAACAAACGTTGCATTTAGTTTATCCTTGTATAATCTGAGAAGGGATACTTGAATGCGGTCACCGACGCTGTTTTTATTTTTTAATGAACTGGCATCATCTCCAAACAGTATAATCAACTAGTTCCATCTGAATCCGGTCTATAGACCATTCCTTTCTGGAAAAAAGGACAAATTTTCTTTTTCTAACCCCCGCTCCCCCTCCAATTTTTTTTTAATTAAAGACGGGAGTCACCTTCGTAATTAAACGTAACCCTGAGGCTGAGCCGCTGAGGGAGAATATCCAAGAGAGAGATGACGATGGGCCTCGACCAAAAGAGCGGCCAGCGTCTATCTCTTCGTCAACATATCTAATAATGGTCCAGATCAAATCTGGACCCTCAAACACCGACCACCCTCTCTTCCATTTCTTGTATAAATCTCTGCTCTCTCTTCGATCGGGCTCCTCCCAGCAGAGGAAGCTCTCGCCAGATCCAAATTAATTACCCCAGAAACCAGAAGGAGAAAATAAAAGAGAAAGAAAGAAAAAAAAAAAAAAGAAACCCCCACCCCCCCGCGGTGCCAATGGGATCCAATAATAACGGGCACCGGAGCCTGTCGGCGAAGGCCGTGGGCCTCTCGACCGCCGCGGTGGTGTCGGCAGGCGTAATGCTCCACTACGGCACTTCAGGCCCATCCATCTTCTTCCGGTTCGCATCCTCGGAGATCCCCAATCTCTACAGGTCGTTGGTCTCCTGGCTCGCTCCGCCTTACCTCTACTTCGTCATCAACGGCATCATTATCTCCATTGCAGCCTCCTCCAAGTTCCATAAGTCGTCGTCCGGATCCCATTCCCGACCCCAGCTGCTATCAGATGACCACCATCACAACGTCTTCGGGTCCCCGTCCGTACCTTCTGCACCCACGCTTGTCACCGAGCGGCGGCAGGGGGGGTACGCAGCTGCTTCTTCCGCTCCGCCTCCCGTGGCTGCCGAGGGCGAGGTGAATGCTGGTTGTGTTGTACCGGCCGCGGCCAGGGCAGATGAGGGGGTTAAGAATTCGGATGGTGAGGAGGAGGAATATTCGGGAGGGGAGGAGCTTGTGATGTCGAGATCGACCTGCAGGGCTCCAGATAGGACGGAGTCTGTGACCGCAGCCGAGGAGACCGATTATAGGGAGAAGGAACAGTCGCAGAGTCTGGCCGATTACTCCTTCTCGACCGAGAAACCGCTGGTTTCTTCCAGGCTGATAGGTCGGCGCAAGAGCTTGAAGGCCACTCCCGAAGGTAATAAATCAGCCCACCTTAATTTTCTTTTTCTCCTCTTCTTTCCATAAATTAAAGAGAGCTTTGCTACAGGGACCCAAAATATGGGACCAATAGGGAGGACAAGTGAGGTGTCCCCCTTCTATTGGATAATGAGTTGATCATCATTAATGATGACCAACTCATTATCTAATAGGAGGGGGACACCTTACTTGTCCCATGTATTGGTCCCATATTTTGGGTCATTGAAGAATTTTTCAATTAAAGATTCTCAAAAGAGTTTTTAGACTTGATTAATTAATACCGAATTAATGTTTTTGCGGCGGCTGTGCCGGGCGGTTGTGAGATCATCTACTGGTCGTGGTCTTTTGGGGGAACACAGGCTGTCCCTGTTATTAAATTTAGCCTCTCGAATCATTACATCAAAACTATGAACAAGCTACCGCGTGAGTTAGCGAGAGATGGGGTGTATGTATTTTATGTTTCTGACAGATCATGCACGACGCACTAGCTAATTAGTTTCGATGGGCTCCGAATCAATCAAGGTGGAAGCAGTTATCCAGTTTGAGCTCACCAAAAATTTACTCTCTCGGATCGTTACATCAAAACTATCAAGACTGTGAAGCTACAGCGAGAGTGAGTGAGAGTTGGGGGCTGCATAGATATTTTGATTTATGGCACCAAGTGGAGAGCGGTTATTCACCTTGCCATTCTTCATTTGAGTTTTTACATTGTTTGATAAGGAATCATTATGAATCATAAAATAGTAACATTATCATGTTTGGATTGCATGTTGGTTGTTTGGAAAGTGATAGTTTTGTGGATCCCATCATCCAAATTTGTGCATATACCTCGAAATATCTAATTTTGCAATTTACCTCCTAAATCTCACTCATTTATTTAGAAAAGAATTTAGGCTTTGCAAAATCATCTAACTCCGTTCAAGAGCACAATAGAAAATGTTAAGTTGATATTGAAGATAACTTGATATATTATGATCAGATTTACAACGTATATATACACAAATAGTAGCCCACACTATACACAAGCGGTAGCCTACACTAGGAGGCGGCTGAGGCAGCTGCGGTGGCTAGCGGCTGAGGCGGCTACAACTAGGGCGGCTATAGCTCATGATTGACTAGAGCTCATGATATTATCTAACATCCCCCCTTCGAACTCACGGTGGATTGAATACCGAGAGTTTGGACAAGAAATAACGAAACGCAGAAATGATTTGAGCATTGGTAAACAAATCTGCCACTTGTTCCTTAGAGGAAACATATGAGAGTGTAATGTTTCTAGCAACATGATCCTGTTGAACCACATGACAGTCTACCTCAATATGTTTGGTACGTTCATGAAATACCGGATTTATAAAAATGGAAGCACTCTGATTGTCACAATATAAAGTGATAGGAGAAGTAACAAATACATCAAGATCTCGCAGAAGAGTGCGGAGCCATTTTAGCTCAACTGTGGTGTCTGCCAACGCCCTGTACTCAGACTCTGTACTATAATGAGAGACAATGGCTTGACGCTTACTACGCCAAGAGATGAGGGATGAACCCAGAAAAATATAAAAGCCAGTAGTTAAACGTCGAGTGTCTGCATCATCAACCCATCCAACATCAGAATATGTACGAAGAGACAAAGAAGAGTCTGAGGAGAAAACTAATGATTTGCTTATAGTGCCATAGAGATATCAAAGAACCCGAATGAGAGCTGCATAGTGAATGGAAGTCGGACTACTGACAAACTGACTCAAGATGTGTACTGCATATGTAATATCCGGATGTGTTGCTGAAAGATAAAGCAATGCTCCGACAAGTTTCCGATATCGAGTAGGCTGAGATAAAGGATAACCATCATCATGACGAAGCTTCAACTTCATTTCCATCTGTGTGGAGAGCGGAGTGGTAGCAATGGAAGGATCACTGAGAGTAGCATGCTCAAGAATGTCTGCCATATATTTCTGCTGATAGAGAAGATAGCCATGAGAGGAGAAAGTAACCTCAATACCCAAGAAGTAACGAAGGGATCCAAGATCCTTCGTCTCAAATTGACTCTGAAGATGTTGCTTTAAAGAAGTAATGACAAAGGAATCACTCCTAGCGATTATCATGTCATCAACATAAAGTAATAGAATGACTGTACCGGATGCTGAAGACCGATAAAAGAGAGCGTAGTCAGCTAGGCTTTCAATGAAACCAATAGAAAGAAGAGATTGTCGAAAACGCTCAAACCAAGCCCGAGGAGTCT
The DNA here is from genome assembly GCA_022839385.1 of Asparagus kiusianus. Taxonomy (NCBI): domain Eukaryota; kingdom Viridiplantae; phylum Streptophyta; class Magnoliopsida; order Asparagales; family Asparagaceae; genus Asparagus; species Asparagus kiusianus. Next base: position 185,325 of record BQKN01000201.1, read on the forward strand.
GTTTGAAACCATATATAGCACAATGAAGGCGACAAGCATGTCCTGGAGGAGCAGAAAAGACAGGAGGTGGTTGTATGTATACTGTCTCAGACAGATTGCCACTAAGAAAAGCATTTTTAACATCCATTTGATACAAAGGCTAATGTTTTGCTGTTGCAACAGCAATGAGAGTGCAAATGGATGCCATTTTTGCAACAGGAGCAAAAGTCTTTTCATAGTCAATACCACACTATTCTGAGAATCTCTGAGCTATAAGACGAGCTTTATACCGCTCAATAGAACCGTCAAATCGAGTCTTGACCTTATAAATCCATTTGCAGCTTACCGGTTTAACACCGGAAGGCAAAGGAATAAGGTCCCAAGTATTAGTCCGACGAAAAGCCTCCAACTCTTCCGTCATTGATTGTTACCATTCTGGATACTTAACTACCTCAGAATGAGTTAGGTTCATGTATAGTGAATAGCAGCAAGAAAAGAGATAAACTCAGGAGGATATGTGCTAGTGACACATTGAACATACCGAATAGGGGGATGATGATATCGTGGAGGATTGCGGCGAGCGGGAGGAGTCACATTGGGAGAAGCTGACACAGATGTAGATGGGACATTAGTAGGAGGCTTGTTGCAAAGGGGATGTAGTAGGCGGATGTCCAGGAGGTGTGGATGAATCAATAGCACTATCGTTCGATGCCATTGGAGTGAAGGATGGAGTTGGTTGAGCAGACAAAGGTAAAGGTGCTACAGATACAGGTATAGTAGTGGAAGGTAATAAAGGGGGTTAAGTAGGTGGATGTTCAGGAGGTGTGGATGAATCAATAACACTATCGTTTGATGCCATTGAAGTGAAGGAGGGAGTCGGTTGAGCAGACAAAGGTACATGTGCCACTGATACAAGTATAATAGTGGAAGGTAATGAAGGGGGTTGAAGAAAGGAGAGATCTGAATTTGAAATAGTATAAGGGGCTGTTTTGTTGGTTTCCTAAAATCAAAGAAAATGAAATAGGATCCCGAAAATCATTAAAAGTTGATTTCCATCTATTTCTATCCTTAAAAATCACCCACATCATCTAATAATATGGTGACAACTCAGCTCATCTCATCTCCTTTCTTACTTTTAAGAATGAACCAAACACAAGAAACGGGTCACATCATCTCATCTCATTTCATCTTTAAAAATGAGTCACATCATCTAATAATATGGTGATAACTCATCTCATCTCATTAAAATTTGATTTCCATAAATTTCCTAAAAAATCATGAAATGGGTTTCCCTAAATATGAGTCACATCATCTAATAATATAATGACAACTCATCTCATCTCATCTCTTTTCTTAGTTTTAAGAATGAACCAAACACAAGAAAAGAACCTATTATAAAAAATAGATTTCTTATAATTGATTTTCTTGTTTTTTAGCCAACCAAACAACCTCAAAACAATTCATGAAATTCTTCTTAAAAAATTACTCACATCATCCAATAATATTGTGACAACTCATCTCATGTCATATCCCTTTTTACTTTTAAGAAGTGAACCAAACACAAGAAAAGAACCAATTATAGAAAATATGTTTTCTTTTCTTTGATTTTTTTAATTTTTTTAGCCAACCAAACAGCCCATAATAGGAAATATTCTCAAAGAAGATCACATGACGGGCAATACGAAACCTTCGAGTGGTAGGTTCATAACAATGATACCCCTTGTGAATGGTGCTATAGCCAAGAAAGATACATCGTACAGTGCGTGGAGATAGTTTATCTTATTCATGAGTTGGAAGCAGGACAAAACAGACACATCCAAAAGTACAAGAAGAGAATAACGAAACTAAGATTTAAAAAGTTAAAAATATGAAGATGTGTCAGCTAATGCAGAAGATGGGGTAATATTAATAAGATAAACAATAGTTAGAAGGGCTTCTGCCCAAAGATATTGAGGTACATATGCTGATATCAGAAGAGTTCTAGTGCTGTTGAGAATGTGACGATGTTTTCTTTCAGCAACACCATTTTGTTCATGAGTGTGTGGACAAGACTGTTGAGAGAGAGTGCCATGTGATTTTAAAATAGATTGCATTGCTGAAGTGTTATATTCACAAGCACCATCAGGGCGAAATATCTTTATACGTTTATGAATCTGGGTGTGAATCATATTTGTAAAGTCTTAATAAATATTTAAAATATTAGAACGAGCGCGCATGAGTTATACCCAAGTGTAGCGAGAATAGTCATCAATAAAACTGACATATTGATAACTAGACAATGATGGTAAAGAGGAAGATCCCCAGATATCAGAATGAATCAAATCAAATGGGGGTAAAGCGGTTTTGTTACTGGATGAAAATGGTAAGACAATTTATTTAGCTAATCAACACCCAGAACAGTTTGATAAAGTATAGAATTTTAAATTTCCTAATACACCAAATTCAGATAAAAATTTTAAGTGAGAACCAGAGATATGACCTAAGCGACGGTGCCACAAATCAAAAATAGAGAGACCATTATCAATGTTGGATGGAGCGGAAAGATGTAGAGACTCCAACTCATAAAATCCATTAACTCTACGGCCTGTCCTAATTTTCTAGCCAATGTGATCCTAGATAACACAAGATTTAGCGTTAAATAAGATAGTGCAACCAGAATCTGTAATTTTCCCAATGGATAAAAGTTGCATAGATAATTTGGGAGTATGAAGAATAGATGATAATGTTAGATGACCGGAACTATCAGAACTTGGAGTAATATCACCTAACTGAGAGACAGCTAGGGGAGTGTCATTAGTAGTATAAATGCATAATGAAAAGGGAGCAGGTGAACAATTTATAAGAATAGAGTTGTCAAAGGTCATATGATGAGATATTCCTGAGTCGAATATCCAATAGAAGTACTAGAATGAACAGATGATGTAGTAAAATTTGAACTGGAGGCAACACCACTAAGCCCAAGATTCTTGGTTATTAATGCAGTAATCTCTGACAGCTGTTCAGAAGAGAGAGGGCTAGAAGTCTGCGGCTCTTGAGGAGCTGGGCTAACATCAGCCAAAGCAGCAAATGGAGATCGAGTCTTCTCAGGTGTCAGACGAGGTGGTCTCTTACGACATTTATCAATAAGATACCCAACTTCTTACAATAACGACAGTAGAGTTGCCGAGAGGAATCAGATGTACTATTAGAATGACTCGATAGGAAGAGAACTGCTGAGGAGTAGCTAGAACAATATGTGATGAGGATAATGGCTGAGATGCAATAACTAGAGGGGGGGAGTATCTGAAGGCGCACTTCACGGAGACTGGGGAGAGGACTGCAAATGAAGAATGTGTCCACGTAAGATTTCGAACTCAGAACGAAGACGCATGACAAAGTGATATAACTGTTGACGATCACATTGTTTTTGGAATGCTATGACAAAGTCTGGAAGCGTCTCAGGAAGAGGTTCCTCCATCATTTGCAATTCCTCCCAATAGCCTGATATTAAGGAATAGAAATCTTGAATAGACCGATTACCCTGACGTGCATCCTGAAGAGCTTGGTGAAGTTGATACTCACGAGTAGCACAAGTCTGAACAAACATGCGACTGAGAGCTAGCCACTGCTCATGAGATGAAGATGCTCGTCTAAGAGAGAGCCGAATAGGAATAGCTACAGAATGCATAACATATTCCATGATCTGCTGATCTAAATGAATCCACTGAGAATAAGTGATCTGAGAATGATCAGTAAGGACTTCTGATACAGAGGATGTAGATAACGAAGGCAAAATAACAGTTTGGATGGACAACGAAGGGATCTGTCAATGTAACCCCATTGCGCGAAAGCTCAAAGATTATACTGCATAGTGAGAGACCATGCAGTGTAATTTTCGATATTTGTGAGTTGCACATCAAGGGGTGGAAAGGTGTAGAGTTCTTTCTTGTCCATGGGTTTGTAGATTTTTTTGATTTTTTTTTGATTTTTTTTGAAAAATTAAGAGAAGAATGGGCCTGAAGATGGGCTTGAAGGTTGGGCCTTAGATAAATATGGCAGTCTTCCTAAACCCTTTCTCTTTCCTATCACCCAAAGTTCGGATCTTTCATAAAAATTAATTGAAACCCTAGTAAATCTCTGTTTCCAAGGCCATGATCTCGGACTTCGAAAAGGATCATGCGGTTGATGTGATCGGCGGCTAAGGCGAGGGCGGAGCTCTGAGCATTGAAGGCGAGGTTGATCGACGATGGAGAGAGTTGTCTGACCTTGTCGGTCTGATCGACGATGACGAACAGAGCCTTGACGGGAAGAGAGAGTGGTCTTAGGCGATCAAGGGGCAGAGCCTTGATAGGAGGAACATTACTGTCAACGAGGCGCAGTCTCGTGGTAGCAGCGGTTACGGAGGCGGTGGCCATAACGGTGGAGGAGGCAATACAAAGCCTCTGTAAAGGAGGCCTGCGACAGAAGTAGGTAAGACCGCTGCTAAATTTGATTTGAGGATGTAGGATTTGAATTGATTTAGGGATTGAATCTAATGGTTTGAATCTAAGGCTTTAATACCATGTTAAGTTGGTATTGAAGAGAACTTGATATATTATGATCAGAATTACAGAGTATATATACACAAATAGTAGCCCACACTAAACACAAACGGTAGACCATACCAGGAGGTGGCTGGTGGCTGAGGCGGCTACACACTAGGGCGGTTAGAGCTCATGATCGGCTATAAGTATCAGTAAACATAGTATAACAAAGGTAAAAATCTTTTTAAAAAATTGGCTATAAGTATCAGTAAACATAACATGCCTGGTGTTGGTAACATACTATTACAAAAACCTTTTGTGCAAGATGCAGCAACCTATGGACTTTTCGAAGACAATTCATTTCAATCAATACCACCTCACACTTTTACATGTGCATCCAAACAGTGTTGTTTCGGTAAAATTGACAAAAAATTCTGTTATTTTACCCAAGCAAAACATGCAACCGAACAACGGGCCTTTAGGGTAAATATTTTTATATTCTAACAGATGATGCATGACACACT
>BQKN01000201.1:193361-209474 GCA_022839385.1 Asparagus kiusianus
GTTTTGGTGTTGATACACGGGGAGGACCTCCGCGTTTTGGTCTTAGAGCGCGGTGATGAGTTCCGCGTCTTGCTTTGGAGAGATTATCAACAAGTAATCTCTTTTTGTCATAGCGTTGCAAAGATCATTATCTTGTAATCTTCGTCTTGGCTCCTTGAGAATATGAGAGTCGTCAGATTGTAACTCCCGATGTTGATTATGAATGCTGTTGAACTAGAGCTCTCATCGGTTGTCGTGAAGGTTGTCAGATTGTAACCTTCAGCGATCTACGTGAAAGTCTTCAAATTGTAGCCTTCTGGAAGTCGTCAGATTGTAACTTCCATCATCAGTGTTTGATGGGGGATAAGCTATCTATTGTGATTTTTAGACAGCCTACAACAGGAAATTTCACTTTTAAAGGAACAGGAAGTTTCCAAAGATTTACACAATCAAATCTTAAACCCCCATCAATAAGAAAGTGATAATAGGATTTAACTGTAAATTTAGTATCCCAAATCCATTTTCTCCTGTCCTCCCTTTGTTCAAAATTAAAGTCTCTGATATCATTCATCAACTTGAGGTATTGGAAAACATAGTTTCCAGTCAGCTGTCTACTAAACCGAATACTCCAAATCCAATCATTATTAACATTCTTTCTCACACTACTAATAGATGCAAAAGGAAAAGAAGTGTTATTAAAAAGAGAGGGATAAACCGAAGCAAGGGTAAAAGATCCTACCCATTTATCCAGCCAAAATAATGTTCGATCTCCTTTTCCCACATCCACAAGAGTGCTGCATAAAAAGCTGCCAATATTATCAAAACAATTCCTCCAAAACTGTGTTAAAATGTTTCTACCAGAATAAAAAAATTCTGTCGAATTTTTCCTCTCAAAGTATTTGTAAAAACTAATTTGCTTCCATATTTCCAATTTACTATCAAACCATTTCCAGCTCCATTTCCCCAACAAAGCTTTATTCATGATTTTTAAATTTACAATCCCCAAACCCCCATACTGTTTAGGTCTACAAACCTCCTCCCATTTAACCAAATTAGAGGAGCCTTATGATCAAGAGAACCAGTCCACAAAAATCTTCTCCTCATTTTATCAATTTTTTCTATGAGCCACATAGGAAATAAAAAGAAGGATAACCAAAAAATTGGCATAGAAGAGAGAACAGAATTCACCAAAACTAATCTCCCCACTCTTGACAAAGTTTTTCCTTTCCATAAAGCTAACCTTCTTTCAAATTTCTCAATCAAAGGAGACCAATCTGCTTTTTTTAACTTTCCAGGTCTCAGAGGAACTCCAAGATAAGTAATGGGGAAATTCCCACTTTTACAATTCAACATAACAGCTAAATTCTGTTGCAAAGAATCATTGTCCTCAAGAGCAATGAGAATACTCTTGTTAAAACTTATTTTAAGTCCAGAAGCAAGTTCAAAACAATATAGAATCATTTTTAGCACTGTCAGCTGCTCTTTTTTATTTTTGCAAAAGATCAAGGTATCATCTGCATATTGTAAACAACAGATTTTATGAGGCCTATTAATTGGACCTAAACCTTCAATAAGCAGAGAATCAACAGCTAAACTCATCATCCTAGTAAAGGAATCAGCTGCCAAAACAAATAAAAGAGGAGATAATGGGTCTCCTTGACGAACCCCTCTCTTTGACATAATCCAACTCCCAATTTTACCATTTATATCAATGGCAGACATGCCTCCTATTAAACACATATTAATCCAATTTAGCCACTTAGCTCCAAATTTTTTGGCTTTCATGACCTCCAATCTGAAATCCCAGTCTAACATGTCATATGCCTTAACAAAATCTAATTTTAATAAAATCCCTCCTTTTCTGTCATTCTGAAAACAATCATCAATAATTTCCTGAGCTGCTAACACCCCATCCATCAAAAATCTGTTTTTAATGAAACCAGATTGGACGGGGTCAATAAGCTTTTCAAGATTAGGATTCAATCTATTAGTCAAAACTTTAGTAATCAATTTGTAAATCACATTTAAAAGACTGATAGGTCTGTAGTCATTAACTAAGGAAGCTTCATTTTTTTTGGAATAAGCACAATATGAGCATAATTGAGCCTATTTATTTCCAATTTACCTTCATAAAACTCCACAAACAGCTTCATAATATTACTTTTCACTGCTTCCCAAAAAACTTGATAGAACAGGGCAGAAAAACCATCTGGGCCAGGAGATTTATCACCATTCATATCACAAATAGCTTTATGAACTTCCTCCTCAGAAAAAGGATTTTCTAATTCATTAGAACCCCAATCTTCCAAGGGAAACAGCTTGTTCCAATCCAGCTGACATATAAAAGGTTCATTCTGACCAAAAATCTGATTATAATGATTAGAAAAAATCTGAGCAATACCTTCATCAGAACTGACCTCTATATCATTCACTGTAATTGAAGAAATCAGATTTTTTCTTTTCCTGTCATTAGCTATTTTATGAAAATAAGCAGTATTATTATCCCCTTCCTTGAGCCAATGTGCTTTTGATCTTTGTTTCCACATCTGTTCTTCTTGAATTAAAATCTCATTCAACTGGATGGAGATATCATTTTTTTTTGACTAATTCATCATCTTCCAAATTTCTATATTCCTCTATAATCTCCCATTCCAACAGATTATCCAACAGTTCCTTTTTCTTCTTTTTAACACTATAAAAGTCAGACTGAACCCATTGTTTAATACATTTTCTCATAAATCTCAGCTTACCAACAATATTTTTTGCTGCAGATGCACTTTTAGGTGCACAATTCCACCAAACAGGAACCCTCTTTTTAAAATCATCAGATTGTAACCAAATCTTCTCAAATCTGAATTTTTTGACAAACTGTTGATTATCCCCACAATCAAAACAAATGGGAGCATGGTCAGATAACTGACTGCAGATACCTTGTTGCTTAGAAAATGGAAACTTATCTTCCCATTCAGAGTTAAAGAAAACTCTATCCAATCTAGCCATAGAGGGAGCTCTTCTTTTATTAGTCCAAGTAAATTTCCTACCATGTAAAGGACTATCAATCAGTTCTAAGTCATTAATCACCTCCCTAAATTCTTCCATTTCTTTTCTGTAGTTGTTTTTACCTTTTCTATCAACTGCATTCAGAGTGATATTAAAGTCACCCACAACCACCCAAGGTCCTGAAAGCCTTGTCTTCACACTCTTAAGTTCTTGCCAAAATAAAATTCTTTCTCTATTACAATGAGGACCATATACAGAAGAAATAGACAAAACAAAGTCATTTCTCTTATTTCTTAGCATGACTGTCAAAACATAATCACCAGAAAAGTCCTGAATTTTTAACCATTTACTGCTATTCCAACCAATCATAATACATTCGGAAGTTCCAATAGAAGGTAAAACATTCAAACATGTTACTGCCCAGACTTTTTAAAATTCTGTCATCAACAACACTCAGTTTAGTTTCTTGAAGACAAATAATCTCAAACTTATTTAAGAGACAAAAATCTCTGACACCAAATCTTTTTGTACTCAAACCAAGACCTCTAACATTCCATGTGACCAACATGTATGAAAAACAACATCACCTCTTATTTAACAAAGGAAGAGAGCCTACTCCAACGTAGCTCTCTCCTTCTCCATTTGCCTCACTTTTTTTAAAGGGTCAAAGTCCCCTTGAGGCTCAAAAATTATAGCACATTTTGAGGCCAAATTTTGCATCTCTTTATTAGATAAGGAATCAAACAAAATAGGAACAAAAGATGAACCCAGATTAGAAGAATTCTCACCTGAACCACCTGAAGATATCCCAAGGGTAGATTCATTTTTTGAAACAGCTCTTGCAGAAGCTCTGTCCAACGCAGACATAGGCTCAAGGTCCTCAAATCTGGAGCACCTTCTAACATAAGTAATTTTTGACTTAAAATTGAGTTCTTGATCAACTGGAGGCAGACAATTCAGAGGTTGAATCATAAGAACTTCATTCTCTTTCTCTTTACTAAAGATCTCCTGTGATAGCTCTGGTATCCAAACATCATCATTATTATCTTTACTAAATAAAATATCTTTCCCTTTATCTTTCTTCATCAGAGAAGGCTCAGGAGATAGTTGATCCCTTGTTTCCACATTGTCCTTTATATTAACCGTCTCCTCAACAGCAAACAATTGATTTAAAAAGTTAGCTTCACTAACCATAATAGCTTTGTCATTATCAGTCTCCCTAGGAATTTCTTCCTCATTAAGATCTTCAAAAATTTCTGGAATCATGACAGACACATGATCCTTCATCTCCACATCACAATCCTTATCTTTACCTTCTTCTACCCCAAATAACTGCTCTGAAATGTCAATATTTTCAGTAATAACCAGCTGCTCTGGAATTTGCTCCTCAGCTGCACATTTAAAGGAATTTTCTTCCCATTTCCCCATTCAGAATTGCTCTTCTGATAAAAATTCCTAGCTTCAGCCCACAATCTAGCTGCTGGTGAGCCCCAGGAATTATTTCTCAAATCTTGTCTAATATTCCAAGAACTAGAATCTGAATCTTTCAAAGAAGAGGATCCAGTTCCACTGTCTCTCCTCCCCTTAAACCACTTATCATTGTATGAACTCTGATTGTTATCTTCCAAATGATCAACTTTTTGTTTTTTCTTTTCTGCTTCCACAAAATCTCCCATCACTGACATAATAGACACCTCAACATTATATTGATTTTTCCCCACCAGAATTTTCAAAACCTTAGGAATATCAATATAATCCAAGCATCTGATAAGTAAAACAACATCAATTAAAGCAGTACCAGCACTTGTCAAAGGATCCAGTTCAACCAAATCAGCAAAAGGTTTTACCATCAGCCCAAAAGCCTCTTTACTCCATAAATGAGGGGGAACCCCTTTCAATTTGATCCATACCTGAGAATTTCTCTTTTCAGAAACATTTCCTTCCCATGCATTCCATCTCCGAAGCTTAATTTTACAAGAGCGAAGGGTAATAACCCCCATTTTTATCAAATCCTCCATTTGTTTCCATGGTTGAATTCTAACCAACATTTCTCCATTAGTAAACAGTCTAACATCCCAGTATTTATTCATAGGGAAAAGAGCTCTCAAATCCAATTCCAACCTTTCAACAGAAATATTTCCCCCCTCAACAAACGAAACAACCGCAAAATTTCTAAATTTTTGAAAATCAGAGTTTACCTCTCCTTCAAACTGAAGAATGGCAGTAGAAAAACGAGGACGCTCACAAGATATTTTCAGTTCTGCCTCAAGATCTCCATAATCTCTTGGTCCTAGATCTTGAAATTGAGAGCAATTTTCTTGAACTTTTTCTTCTTCTACCACCGACAAGGTCCTTTTACCTTTATCCTGCTTCTGCACTGGATCTTGAATTCTTGATGATGAAAAAGCAGGAGCCATTCTCTCTCGTCGCCATTGCCATGGATTTGCTCGACCAACACCACCATCTCTAGGGTTTTGTCCAGATCTTCCATCATTACCCAGATTGACACCCCCACCTCTAGGATTTGATCGACCATCACCACCTCTAGGGTTTTGAGCAACTCCAAAGCCTCGACCTCTACCCACAATTCTGGTGCAATTTCTAGCTTCATGCCCTACTTCTTAACATCTAAAGCAAACTATTGGATCTCTACAGTTTCTCGCTATATGCTTCGATCCTCCACAGCGAAAACAGAGCCGATTCCTTCTGATGAACTCTGCAGAGAGAACTCGAGACTGAGAGAACTTTTTTGGTTGAGGCGGCGATCTAGGGTTTTTTTTACTACCTTTACCCACTCCCCATCATCAACATTCACCGTTGGATTTTCTTGAAACTTGTTTCTCTCAATCTCAGCCAGAGGATCAATCCCAACCCCAGTTAAATCCCTAACCCTAGTTTCAGAATAACTAGGGCAAGGACTGGGCTTTTGATCAAAACTGGGCCTTGAAAACAAAGACAAATCAAAAGAAGAGGGTTTTGAAGAATTACCTTCACCGCAAATGTTGAAAGCTACAAATTCTTTCACCTTAAAATCCGTTGGCCCATCTCCAACCACGAGATCTTTAATCGCCATTTTTTTTATTATCGCTATTCCTCGTTAGCGATTTCTTGTTACATCATGGTAAAATTGTAAATTTAGACGGTGGGAGTGAAGGCAGCAATAGTGTGGTCGGTAGGGTTTGTACTTTCTGCTGAATTTTAGCCGAGTGAAGTGCATACAATATGAATTTTAGTGCAAGTTTGCATTTCTCGCTAGCATGTGGCCGGCTCGCGTTGTCGGTTGGTGTTGCGTCTATTATGGAAGTGGCGCCTGGGCGGGTCAAACGGGGCTTAATTAGCATTCAATATGTACGTTGCCACATGCCTGTGGATTAATAATGATCGTTTCTTAGTTAGCATTTAATGCACAGAAGTGGCTGTCAACATGCTGTAATTTTATTTCATTTTTTTGTTTCGCAGTTCTGTTTATCAATTGCAAACATAGAATCACCAACACCACCGTAGTAGTATCTGTTTGAGAATAGTAGGATCTTTCGCAAGAGAGGCTGAGAGTGAGAAAAATCTTGGAAAACTTTTTCATGTAAACTTGCTCCAACCGTTTCACATGCAATGTGGTGGATTTGTGTTCTGAACGTTTCTTAATTAGAATTGCCACCCTTTTTGGCTAAAAACACATAATATCTAGCAGAAAAGTGGATAATAACTAGTAGATGACACACGATATTTTATAGCGGTTCGGATAACCTCATGTTCATTCTTTCTTCTCATGAAGAGACTTCCTCACTATACCAAGAGTTCTCCCAAGTAACAGATCTGATTCAATAAGTTTACAAGACCGCACCGTGGAATCTACTCGAAACCATGTGTCTAATCAAACACTCCACAATAAGTAACACATTACTCTAACTAGACTCAATTTCTCAATTTACCATGGATTGAGTATACTGTAAACCCTCAATTCGCACCGGCTTGAGTATGATGTAAAAAATAAATTTAAATCAAATAAACCAATATCAATTAAGCGTAATACAAAAAGATCTTACTATCTTTTCGATAAAACTAACCGTCCTTCAATGGATATAAGAGAAGCTTGATAAAGAACGGTGATCAAGATTAACCCAAGGGAATCTCTCCTTGCTATGATGAACCCGATGATGTTATGCACGGTGAGTTTCGAGGGTCTGGGGGTCATAACTTTCAATATAATATCTTCTCAAATCAAAAATTCTCTCTCTCTTTCAATGATATATAGTCCCCAGTAAGTCAGGAAAGAGATATCCTAAATATGGTAGAGTTTGACCCGTGGATGTGATGTTTCTCTTTTCCCAACCCGTGGGGTAGGGCCGTACCACTCATTCTTCATGAAGCTCATTCCTGTTAGCGATTACGTTAAGGTGAGCCTGTAACTCGTCTACCTTGGACGATTGAGGATCTGGCTCTTTTTCGTTTCCCTCTCATTTTCAGAAGAGGATTCGATGTTCTGAGTTTCACAATCTGAATTTTTAGGCATATTTTGCTTCCCCTTTGAATTCGTCTTCCGAGAAGATTGAGACTTCCGCACCCTCTCTGCGAGGATTTGGGTTAACATGTCCCTCATCTGAATGAGCATCTCCTGCTACGCATGGATCATGACATGATGTTCCTCGACTTTCTTGGCTACATCGTCAGAACTTCCGATTATATAGGCGGGCACCTCGCGTGATACGAAAGAGCTTGATGATTGGGACTCCGCAATAGCTGAGTGCTCATCGTCTGTTGTAATCCCCTTGGCTAAATTTTGATAATCAATCGGACGGATTGCTCCTGTGCGTGTTTGAGTGCGCCGATATATTCCCTCGAACACGTCACAAATTTCCCGAACAGTCGGGGAACGGTCCCTTTCTGACTCATCAGAACTTGGAGCTGGGGCATTCCCCCTGCCAATCACATTGATAGTGACTTTTAGATATTCCGTTTCGGAGGTCACTCTCTTGTTATGGCGGCGTCGCTTGGTAGGCCTAGCGACGTTTGTCAATCGGTTGAATACCGATTGCCGAGGTGTAGACGTGCAACACGGGTATTCTAAGAGGACTGTAGAAATAAGCCGCTCACACTGGCATGAATGAGCTGCATACTGTCCAGGTCCTCTTCTTAACAGCAACTCCGGCAAGTCAAAGACTTGGGAAGAATCCCTCACAGAGGGTAAGGGTAGAGATAGAACCCCCTGCTCTTGAATGGGTAGAACTGGTTCTTGTTGAACATGAATTTTGAATCCATGTTGATTACCTCGGACTTGGCGGACCACATCGCGCTTTATAGAAGAAACACGATGGTCACTCTTGATCTGAGGAACGCTAGGTTGAGGCCTATGTTTGGTTGATGAAACAGGCCTTTGAAGGCCCTGTTTTAGTTGAACGCTCCCCTGGGAGTCGTGTTTAATTGATGAAACAGACCCCTGAGGGTCCTGTTTGGGCTGAACGCGGCCTTGGGGAATGCGTTTGAATGATGACCTTGACCCCTGAGGGTCATGTTTTGACTGAACGCTCCCTTGAAGGTCGTGTTTGATAGATGAACATTACCTCCGAGGGTCATGTTTTGATTGAACGCGACTCTGAGAGTCGCGTTTGATAGACGAACATGGCCTCTGAGGGTCATGTTTTGATTGAACGCGGCTCTAAGTCGCGCTTATTTTCAGAAACGTCTCCTTGAGGAGTACGTTTTCGGTGAACAACGCGCCGCTGAGGGTCGCATTTGATTTGAATTACATGAGGCTCGTAGTTGAGCTCGTTACCACGGAGTGTACGCTCTGGACTGGAGACGCCACACTCGGGCAGAGACTCAAAAACGCGGCCTCGCATTGGACACGAGATCGGCTATCTCGCAAGTGAGCTCGTCGTATGGATCTTCTCCTCCGTCGAGCGACATTCTTACTTCAAGGCCTTGGCTGCAACATCGTCGGCGTTGGTTAGATCTTCCTCCGCCATGGATCTTTTATGGCCCGACACAGGGCGTGTTGGCTCGGGCAAGGATACTTTACTTGTCAAACGAGTTTGATAGCATCTGAGCCCATTCCTTCAGAGGAAGGGCTGATTGAACAGTCTCAGCTAGATGGGGAGATTGTTGTAGGCACTGTATCAACAGGTGGTGTTTTTATCTATTTGGAGATCTTGCAGACATGACGCCTAGCCTTTGGGCTAAGTGATCCGGAGGAGAGGATTTCCTCATACTTCGCTTGATCAAACTCTACAACGAGAGTTTTCACTATTTTCCTAGCAAAATGGACGTCAGATTGCGCCACCACTTCATCGTAAGAGAAGCTTGTCCCCAGTGGAGTCGCCATCTTTTGTTTAGTGGGAAAATTTGAAAGAAGATAATTGAGAAAATGATTTATTGTATTATTTCTCTGAAAGGATGAATACAATCCTCTTAATACAATTCTCCCGATTTACAAAAGAGAAGAGGATCGACGAAGATCCTCCCCTTTGTTTAATTTTAGGTTCTTCATGGTGGCGTTGGAGTGCCTCCCTCGAATGCTTTCATCAAGCTCACTCTCTGTTGACGATCCGATCACATTGCTGGAGAAATGAACTTGCTGGCAAGTTTTTTTGAACTCTTAACGAGTTAATAAGTCAGAACAAGTTTGTTGAACTCTGGAATAGAGTTGATCAAAACCAAAATTCGGACAAGCATGATTTTCTCATTGATGTATCCGCCGATTGGATGATGAGTAGAACTATTGCTACAGTTGTTGTTAATGCTCAGAGAACGCTGAAGATGATCCGGAGATCCCTTGAAAGACTTGCTGAAAATCCAAGAGCTGATCCACAGAGCTTCAGAATCCAAGTGATGATCTAAAAGCCCTGAACTGAAACTGGTTTTTAGTTATTTATAGTGGATTAAGGGGTGTAACTACCCCTTAAATCACTCCCAAGTGGGGTGGAACTACCCCTAATTGTGGAAAACGGTTTTTGAACCATTCAAACTCATGTTCAACGAGTCAAATAACACCCAGTTGGGCGTTTCGGTGTTAACTCCGTGTCTTAGAATTGAGACATGTAGTTCGGCTTGAGCCGAAGGCCAAACGCGGGGGTCGCCTGCGTTTTGACACTTGAACACGATGATGACTTTCGCGTTTTAGAAGTGGTCGTTGACTTGTAACCCCTTCTGTTGAAGCGTTTGCAGAGATCGTTGTTCTGTGATCCTTGCATTAGCTATTTGGAGTGCTAGAGTCATTAGATTGTAACTCTCATTGTTGATTGTGAAAGCCACTGAACAAAGTTTTCATCAGTCATCGGAAGGGTCGTTGAATTGTAACCCCTCTCGATCTACGTGAAAAGTACTCCATTTGCAACTATCGTGAAAGTCGTCTGATTGTGACTTTCATTGGAGGATTGGTTGAAGAATTGGTTGAAGTTTGACAGGGATTAGCTATCTGCTGTGATTTTTAGACAGCCTATAATACATATGCCAGGATTTTCATCAGAGAGATCATTTGATTGCATGGAGTCCCGGAGACAATCGTATCAGATCGAGGCTCAGTCTTCACTTCCTATTTTTGGAGGGGCTTTCAGGATGCTTTTGGTAGCCAATTATCATTTAGTAGTGTTTTCTACCCCTAGACCGATGGTCAGACAGAGAGGGTGAAACAGGTGTTAGAGGATATGCTGCGTACATGTATGATAGATTTTCAGGGTAGCTGGGATGACCACATCCTATTAATTGAATTTGCATATAATAATAGTTATCAAGCTACTATCGGGATGATACTGTATGAAGCATTGTACGGGAGACATTGCAGATTGCCTATATGTTGGGCAGAGCCAGAGGATAACCTATTACTTGGACCAGAGCTAATTAGGCAAACTACAATGAAGGTGTCATTAATTAGAGAACGCATTCTTTCCGCATAGAGTTGGCAAAAGAGTTATGCAGATCAGCAGAGCCAACCACTAGAGTTCCAGATCGGAGACTTAATTATGTTAAAAGTATCATCGATGAAGGGTGTTCAACGATTTGGTTGACGTGAAAAGCTTTCCCCGAGATATGTTGGTTCCTTCAGGATTATTGAGCATATTGGAGCTGTTTCCTATAGATTAGATATTTCAACATCGATGTCGAATGCACATGATGTCTTTCATATTTCGATGCTCAAGAAGAATTTGCGCGAGGAGGAAAGCAAAGGGTGATTGATGCACCAGAGATCGAGATCCAGGATGATTTGACTACCGTAGAGATTCCGAAATGCATTCTTGACTACCGTAGAGACTCTGGTATGCATTCTTGCTAGAGAGAATAAAAAGCTTAGAAATAAAGTCATTCCATTAGTGAAAGTTCAGTGGAGCCAGCATGGAGCCGAAGAGATTTCTTAGGAGCACAAGGAAAATGTACGTCGCAACTACCCATACCTGTTTGAGTAGGTAAAATGTTGATATTTATATGTGCTTATATGCATTGATAGTTATGATTATATATACTGTTTAGTCATGTTTATACTTAACACTAGAATGATGGTATTAACACTTGACTCCTAATCATTCGGAACACATGGTATATATATGGGGGGTTCCTTGTTTGGATTTTTTGCCCGACATACTAGTTCCCTTTAGTTACGGGTTAAGTGGGAGTATTCGCATTCTAGATTGTAAGTGTAGATATCGCTATGTTTCATATCTGGTGATTAATAGTGCGAGATGTGTATGTGAGGGTTTCTTTGTCTGGATTATCCCCTCAACATGTTTTTCTGGTATTATTAATCTCTAAGATACGATTGCGGAATTTCAGGGGAATTTCAAGGGCGAAATTCTTTAAAAGGGGGGGTGGGGGTGGGGGTGGGGGTGGGGGGAATGTAAAACCCCGTGAATTTAAAATATGATGATAAATAATAATAAATATTTTATATGATGATAAATAATATTTATTAATATTTAAGTATGCTAAAAATTGATATGAGATCAATTCAATGTATATATATGAATATAGGAGTGAAATCATGCACTATATGCACGAGCCTAAAATTTGGAAAAATGACTAGTTAAGAGTATACGTATTTTACACACCGATATAGTTAGAATCTGGAAAAACTCAAAAGACAAAGGTTGTAGGTATCTTCAACACCTTTCTAGCAAATCTTAAATCACCTCATTTAGAGGTCGGATGAGAAAGTTACAACTAAAAATGAAAAAAAAGATCTCAGTGATTTATTATATCGCTGGCTATGCAACTATAATTAGTTTATAGCGGAACTCGGCTGGGACCGAATATAGATTTCAGAATATCTGGCTGTTTCCAGATCTATTTTAGGTTTTAGGTTGGGTTTTGTTTAACCCGAACCCATTTGTTACCCTAAGTATATATATTCGTTTTAAAGTTTTCTTAACCTCTTTCAAGTACTAATAACCTTAGCCACCTCCCTCTTCAAACCCTAACCCAATTTGTGAGCTTTGGGAGAGATCCAAGGGTGTTTGTTGAAGGAAAGGTAAGGATTTATGATGATTGGCATAGGAGAGGCCTTGTGCTCGTGTCAAGGAGTCCATCAAGACCTTGAGGCAAGATTATCTACATCCAAATCTTACCCAAAATATAAATCATGTATTTATGAATTAATATGGTTGTTTTGATACTTAGATCTAATTATAACATGATAAAACAGTAGACTTTTTATATTAAATTTTAACCAAATGTTAGATATAATATTTTCCCTTTTGTTTATGTTAGAAATATGATCATGATCATTAGGTTTAATATAAATTTTGTTTTAAATTTGTAAACTAAGATTTACAATATGAAAATCCTAGTTTATTTGATTATTTGAGTTGTTCTTGTAAACTAATCATGCTAAAACCTAAGGTTATGATATCTAGGATTAAAATTAAGTTTTAGAATGAATTATATCTCTTTTCATGTATAATTCTATCATGCTTTAATAATCAATTTCGTTTATATATGAGAAGTTTAAGAGACGTACTAAATATATATTTTCTGCAGAAAATTATGGCACTTGTATAATTTTTAACTGAGATTTTAAAATAGCAAATAAACTCCAAATTTAATCAAACTAGTCCTAAATGAAAGATATGTGATCTAGTTTTTAAAACATTAAACCATTCCTAAAACTAATTTGTATAGAGAAATATATTCTCATTTTACTAATAACATCTCCTGTAGAGGAAACTACTGCACATGTGTAGAATTCAACAAACAACTGGGTATAGAAGATGAACTCAAAATTTAACTAAAATAGTTACAACTGAAATATATGTAATATAGTTTTTAAAATAGAATACCATTCTTAAAAATAGTTTGTATAGAGAAAGATATGCTCATTTTACTAACAACATATCCTGCAGAAAAACTGTTACACATATATAATGTTTAACTAGAAATTTGACATAACAAATGAACTCCAAATTGAACCAAACTTATGCCAATTGAAATATGTGTGAATCTAGCTTTCAAAACAAAAAACCATTCCTAAAAATAGTTTTCCTAGAGAAAGATTTGCTCATTTTACTAACAGAAGTTCTGACTATTTTCTGCTCATTTTTTGGAGCTGTGTTGTCTCATTTTGAGATGCGTTTGCGGAGTTTTGAGCCACTTGATGTTACACGTATAGTTATGAATATGTTGTATTATGCATTTAAGAATTTCAATAGGATTATGATGAGTTTTGATTTGTTTACATTTGAGATAGAATATCATTATACAGTTATACATATATATGGATATCGTCGATGAGCACTGCTTAGTACCACTTGGGATAGGGTGTCGATATACCCTTCGTGCAGGCCATTGAGTCGGATTCTTAGGATGCTTGATCTAGCAGTCTTTCATGCACTAGGGTGCGATGAGGCTTGCGAGCCGTATTTCTAGGATTCCTATTTGGTAGTGCGTCCCACACTCATATTCCGTGCAGAGATGCGATGAGACTAATGAGCCGTGTATACTATTTAGGATACTGACAGGATAGTCTGTTGTGCATGATAATGCGATGACATCAGAACCTTGACACAAGTCACTTTTAGATGATTAACTGATAGCCTAAGTTTAGTGGACGCCAAAAGTGATTAAGAAACATTGCTGAGAGGTTTGGTTGAAATACATTGTTATGTGAGTATACGAGATACATATGCTGATGTCTATTATGATGCTTTACTTTCCAATTATCTTTATTTAATATAAGTTTCATTAGGCGTGGGAAAAATGATTAAGGTAGACTATGATTAATAGATAGAGCATCCACTTCATCTAGTAGCCCTTCCCCGGGGACGGATGGACGTAGTCTTGCTAGCGCTCTGACACTATTGTTGTTGTTCTTTTTTCCCCTTTTATTTTTTTATCTTATAGGAGGCTAAGAGCACCAAAGAGTCACAGGATGACGAAGTTCTTGCATAGTCACTGTTGTATAGTTTATTAGTAGGGACTCCACAGTAGTCTTACGTTTCATTTGAGTTTGTACTCATATTGTTAAGGCAATTTGCCTTAGTATAATTTCTAGTTGATTCATGTTGAGACATATCATGTTATTTTTTACTCCAGATGTTTATCAGTTGTATTCTAGTTTAGTTTGTTTGGAACATGATTTCATTTATGAGATATATCATTTTGTATCACGTCTATTGTATTTTTTTATTTCCCTTATTTGCATGTTTTGTACCTTCATTATACTTGATTCCATTAGAGGATATTACTGTGATTGGTGAAACATGTTGTTGCACAGTGGAGGTGCATGACAGGTTTGACATCTCTGGGTTCACCTTGGACTACAGCCAAGTATAAAAACAGGGACGTCACAGCAAAATTACTTACCCGAGAAGTGAAACAACAAAAAATGGCCAAAAATCATGGGTCATAGCTCCCGACATGATGAATTTTGGCCTCCACAACATTATTTGCCTACATGTGGAACAATTAAACATGGCAATAATCAAGGATTAGGGCATATTAAACTAGGAATTTTAGCATCTGTAAAATTATTTATGAATGAGTCGAAATGAGTACAATTGGCTAAAAATCATGGGTTATAGCTTAGAAAATCATTTGGTCATCGTGAAATTATTTGTCGATGAGTCAAAATGAGCGAAAATGGCTAAATTTTGTGTGACGCCCCTGGGTTCACACAAGGCTGCAGTCCGAGGTGAAACCAAGAATGTCAAACCTGCCATGCACCACACCGTGCAATAACATGTTTCACCATCACAATTACTATCTCTCTAGAGGAATCAACAATAGGTGTAGGTACAAAGCAAGTAAAAGGTTTTACAACAAGTACTTGATGAAATGATAGAACATCGAATTAACACATCTCCTCAACCAAATCAACTGGAATACATAGTCAAAGTCTAAAATGAATAACTACAATCTGGAGATCTCAACATGTCTCAAAGTACATAATATCTGATACAGGAAATAAGGCACACAGCCTTTACAACTCTAGAACATAAACCTCTTAAGTCTACAAATGTCTCAAGTGGAGTACAAAATAAAATACATCTAATAAGAGGATAGATAGACCCTAGTAATGGTCTCCCTTAACCTGCGACTCTCCGGGCTCCTGGCTCGTTACCTGAAAGGAAGGGGGACAACGAGCGTCAAAGCGCTAGCGAGCAACATCACAACCAACCCCAAGGGAAAAGGGCTCATTGTATAAGAAAATACAGTTATACATAATAATATAAAACATTTATCCTAGCAATAATGGGTCTTGGTACTTAGGAAATTTCAACACGAGCGTAGGTACGTCGAGCGAAATAATCCAAACAAGGAAACCCTCATGTATATACCTTGTATCTCAAATTGAAAGTCCCTAAGTACCAAACCCGGAGTCTAATACACGAACAGATAAATTAAAAGGAAAACGAAACACATCTCTAATTCCAAACATGGTGTCATGTCAAACTCACATGAGTGTCATGTCAGAAAACGATTAAGTGTCCAAAACATAGACTATATAGATTAAACATCCAACACATAAACTACATGAAGTAAATGTCCAACTCATGGGCTGAAAGCGACAAGTGTCCAACGCATGGATCAAATATATCCAATGTCCAACGCTTGGACTGAATGGTAATGCATATCCAACACGAGGATTAAATAGAAATGCATGTCCAACACGAGGACTAAGCAAAGTGAATGTCCAACACGAGGACTAAATAT
>BQKN01000201.1:209484-222021 GCA_022839385.1 Asparagus kiusianus
AACACGAGGACTAAGCAAAGTGAATGTCCAACACGAGGACTAAATATGAACTTTACAAAGTGAAAGTGTCGAAAATATGTATGTATATGCACAAAAGATACACAAGGTCTCATGTCGCACGTGCCTCGACATGCGGATCAGTACTTGTGTCAACAGTCAAACCCCATGTGTAGATAAATCACTAACATCACAAACTAGTGGGAGATAAATAAGGTGATCTCTCGAACACTCGAAAAGGGCAACAAAAAGTCAACAGGCACAAAACTGTGCGGCGGTCGACCGCAGAGACCACTCTGATCGACCGCTCACAGAGCCGAGACTTGTTATGCTCAAAACTGAGCGACGGTCGACCGCAGAGGTCGTGTCGGTCAACTGCTCAAATAGCAGAAGCATTCTGCTAAAACTAACTCAGGGCGGTCGACCGCCGCGTCCTCTGCGGTCGACCGCGAAGCTGACAGAAGCCCAGTTAGGGTTTCTGTCGGCTTCAAAACCCAAACAAACTTGACGAGTTCCATTATAGCATAACTCTAACATTTATACCAAGCCATAGGATAGAAAATTACAAGTTTTAATCATTTAAAATCTAACAATTAGATTTCCAACAATAATAAACATGATTTAGATGTCATTAAAGCAGTAAAAACAGGATTTAATCTTTTCTAAAACATTTTCAGATCTACATCTCATGAATACAAATTCGTGGGTGAGCTTTAAAATCTGAAATGCTTGGTGCTCATATCTTATGCCATAAAGATCTACCATATCTACATAAAATACGATTTAGGCTCAATAAAATCGGATTAAAACCCAAATAAAGCATGAAATACAAAAGGGAAGAAGTTGGGCGAGATGTTACTCGCCTCTGAGCTCCTAGATCTGCAGGAGAACAATCCCCTTTGATGAAACACCGAGAAAATCCGCTGAAAATCCTTCGAAGCTCCTCCCAAGTTACCAAAAATGCAAACTAGGGTTTGAGGAAGGGAGAGGAGGGGGCTGAGGCTATGAGGGTTCAATAGAGGGTTCTGAGGGCTTCAAAACGAGTATATATACCTAGGGTAACGATCGGGTTTGGTATAAACAAAACCCGACCTGAACCAGAACTGACAGACCCAGGATCGCTGCGCGGTCGACCGCAGCGACCACGGCGGTCGACTGCGCAGGTTTCTGGGTCATTCTCAGATTATGGTTCGGTGAAAAGACTATAACTTTCTCATATGATCTCGGAATGAGGTGATCTAAGATTCGTTGGAAAGCTCTTGAAGAGACCTACAACTTTGATCTTATACACTTTTCCAGATTATAAATAAATCAGTATGAAAAACATAAAAACTCTCAACTGGTCAAAATTCTCAGATTCTCACTCTTTGCCTTTGTGCATGTTTTGTATATTTACACTCATATCTTCACAAATATACATTTAATTGATTTCAAATCAATTCCTATCATAATCAAACATCAAAATACAATATTTTTACCATATAACATATTTATAATTATTTATCACACTATATTCAAATTTTCGGGGTTTTACATTTTGTGACAAATGGCCAAGACTCATGGGTTATAACTCAAAAAATTATGAACTTTAGTCATGGTAATGTTATTTGCCAATGGGTGGAAATGAGTGAAAATGGCCAAAAAATATAGGTTATAGTGCATAAAATCATGAATTATAGCTACACAGAATTATTTGCCAGCGAGACAAAATGAGTAAAATCATGAGTTATAGATCAAAAAATCATGATTATTTATGAAAGAATTGAAACTACTAAAGATGATCGAAAATCATGGGTTATATATCACAGAGTCGTGAATTTTGATTTTTACAATATTATTTGTTAATGTGTTAAAACGATGAAAAATGGATAGAAATCATGAGTTATAGCTTATGAAATCGTGAATTTTTAAATATCCAAAATTATTTGCCAATGGGTCAAAATGACTAAAAATAACCAAATATCGTGAGTTATGACTCATGAAACCGTGAATTTTAGCCTTTGTAAACTTATTTACACGAGTCAAAGCAAAGAAAAATGGGCGAAAGTTATAAATTATAGATCCTAAACTTGTTAATTATGGCCTCCTGGAAATTATTTGCTAGCAAGTCGCAATGAATAAATATTGCCAATAATTGTGAGCTATGACTCAAGAAATCGTGATTTTAATATCCACGAAATTATTTACTAAAGAATTAAAATAACTAGTAGCCAAAAATTATGGGTCATAGGTCACGAAATTATGAATTTTTATTTTTGTGAAATTATTTGACAACTTGCCAAAATCACTAAAAATGACCAACAATTATGAATTATAGCTCACAAAATCATGAATCTTGGCCAATACCAAATTATTTGCCAATGAGTTGAAACCACAAAAAATGGCCAAAAATCTTAGGTTATAGCTCATGAAGTTGTGAATTTTAGCAACTTTAAAATTATTTGCCAACGAGTCCAGGAAAAATGGTCAAAACTTGTAAAATATAAATCATGAAATTATGAATTTTGTCACTTACGAAATTATTTGCCAAAAGGTTGCAAAGACTAAATATGACCAAATTCATGAGTTATAACTGACAAAATCGTGATATTCAGCCTATATGAAATTATTTGTAAAGGAAGTAGAACAACTAAAATTAGCCAAAAATTGTGGGTTATAGCTCACAAAATTATGAATTTTAATTTGCACATAATTATTTGCTAACATGTCGAAATAACTAAAACTAGCTAAAAATCATGAGTTATAGCTCTAGAAATCACGAATGTTAGCCTCAATGAAATTATTTGCTAATAGGCTGAAGCGACTAATAATAGCAACAAAATATAGGTTATAGTTCATGAAATCATGAATATTAGCATTCACAAAATTGTTTCTAATATGTTGAGACATCTAAAATGGCCCAAAATCGTTGATTATAGATCATAAAGTCATGATATTTAGCCTTTACGAAATTATTTACCATAGGATTGAAACAATTGAAATTGGCCAAAAATAAAGGCTATAGCTGATGAAATTGTGAGATTTGGCATTTGTAAAATTATTTACCAATGGGTCGAAATGGCTAAAAATATAACCAAAAATTAAGGGCCAGCTCATGAAATCGTGTATTTTTGCTTCCACAAAATTTTTTGGTAGAAGTTCAAAATGACTAAATATAACCTAATTTCATGGGTTATAGCTTATAAAAGCATGAATTTTGTCCATGAAATTATTTATCACCGGATCAAAGCGACTAAAAACAGCCAAAAATTGTCGTTTATACCTCATGAAATCGTGAGTTTTAGCCTCCTAGATTTTTTAGGAACAAGTCAAAATAACTGAAAATGGCCAAGAATTATGGTTATAGCTCACGAGTTCATAAATTTTGGTTGTAGAAAGAGATAATTGAGAGAGCAAAACCTTAACTTAATTAATTTATTCAGATACTATATATATATATATATTGTCATACAAATAGGGGTATGGTTAACGGGTCACATCCCATTAATCCAATACCCAATAAACTTAATATAACACTCCCCCTCAAGCTGGAGCATAAATATCCACCATGCCTAGCTTGTCATATATAGTAGAAAACACCTTTGAAGAAGTAGCCTTGGTAAGAATATCAGCAAGTTGTAGTGAGGATGGAGTGAATATGAGACATACTATCTTCTTCTCCTAAGCATCTCTGACAAAATTACAATAAACTTCAATATGTTTTGTCCTCTCATGAAATACAGGATTCTGTGCAATGTAAATGGCAGATTGGTTGTCACAATGCATAGGCATGGGTCCAGGTTGAACAAAACCAAGTTCTGTCATAAACTTTCGTAGCCACACTATCTCACAAGCAGTGTGAGCCATTGCTCTATATTTGGCCTCTGCACTAGACCGTGATACTACATATTGTTTCTTGCTTCTCCAAGTCAGAAGATTATCTCCAATAAAAGTACAGAATCCTGAGGTTGACTTTCGGTCTCCCATATCTCCTGCATAGCCAGCATTAGAGAAAGCAGAAATGTGAGTATGCCCATGCTTCTTATATAGCAATCCTACTAGGGCAACTCTTGATATATGCCTAAATCTTCAGGGCAGCTGTCCAATGAACTTCTCTAGGTTTGTGCATAAACCTACTCAGTACACCCACTATAAAGGTAATATCAGGTCTAGTAACTGTCAAATAGATTAATTTACCAATCAGTCTCTTGTATCGTCCAACATCATCTAGTAGAGAGGTATCATCATGCCACAAATCAATATTTGCCTCCATTGGAGTGTTTGAAGGTTTGCATCCCAAGAGACCTGTTTCTTCTAGTAAATCTAGCACATACTTCCTTTAGGATAACAACATGCCATGCCTTTGATATGCAACTTCAATCCCAAGAAAATATTTTGGCTTTCCCATGTCCTTAGTGACAAAATAACAGTTTAGATACTCCTTAGTCTCTACTAAGGCAACAGAGTCACTCCTAGTGAGCAGAATATCATCAACATAAACGGCTAAAATAACCAAACCAGTTGTTATGCATCAAAGAAAGACAGGGTGATCAAAATGGCAGCGTTAAAAACCAACACTAGAAATAACCTTACTGAATTTATCAAACCAAGCTCGAGGACTCTATTTTAACCCATAGATGGCCTTTCTCAGTCTGCAGATAATATTCTCCCCCGGAGCAACATACCCAGGAGATTGCTCCATATAAACCTCCTCGTCCAAATCATCATAAAGAAAAAACATTCTTCATATCTAGTTGATGAATCTTCCAATCTAGATTAACAGGTAGAGAGAAGAGAATTCGAATGGAGTTAAGACGCACAATAGGAGAAAAAGTCTCAAAATAGTCAATACCTTATGTCTGGGTATACCCCTTAGCAACCAGGCGAGCTTTATATCTATCAACAGACCCATCAGGGTGATATTTCAAGGTATACACCCATCTGCAGCCAACCACAGTCGCTCCAGTAGGTAGAGAGACCAAATCCCAAGTCCATTTAGAAAGCAGTGCATTCATCTCCTTATCCATAGCCTGTTTCCAGGCGGGTACTAACAAATAGGGGTGGAAATGAACCAAATAATTAATAAATGGTTCGATAATTGTTCGAATAACTATTCGATCATATTCAATTCGGTAGTTCATTTACCACTAAACAACTATTTTTAGTATTCGAGTTTACTAAAGAATAGAATTTAACTAGATGTATATTCGATTTGTTTACCTATTAAATATTCGCTTAAAATTTGATCACAACTTATTATTTGTATTATTGCACATATGATGTTATATTTTTAACCCGTTTACCATTGTTACTTAAGTTTTATGTACTGATTTTAAGACTTAAATAATCTTAAATCTGTTTTCTAATTAAAATTTTGATTAAAATATATATATACATCATATATTATAAAGGAATAATTTTTATTTATGAATTTTAATACTATTTGGAAATCAAATTCTTTAGCAGAATAAATATAGTTTGATATTCAATAAGTATTTGTGAATATTCATGAATATTTATCAAATACCAAGTATTCGAGTTCGAGTTTGAAAAACTAGATATGTGCATATTAGAGTCTACATTCGAATTCGATAATTTTAAACAAATACAAATACGAACACCTTAGCATTCGATTCGATTCGATCGTTTACCATCCCTACTAACAAAGCTTCCTCATGTGACCTAGGTAAAGATATAGTGCACAAGGACAAAGCAAACTGACGAAAGGATGAGGGTGAGACGGTCATAAGAAACAAAAAAAAGAGATAGGATATTTTGGGCAAGACCGTTTACCTTAAAGAAGAGCAATAGGAACATCTAAGTCAGAAGAGATATGAGGCTCGACATGAGATGGACCTGCAGCTAGAGAAGAAGAGTCAGCAGGAGCAGAGACAGGTGTATGTACTTTATGACGGTGAGAGTATGTCAATAGAGGATTTGGTGCAGTAGCTACAGGAGTAGATACCGGAATAGTAGTGGGAGTCGTAGAAGGTAGTGGTACCTATGGACTAACTGAGGTAGTGGAACCAGAGGAAAAATATAGAACAGACTCAAAGAAGGTAACATTAGCAGAAACAAAATATCTCCTGGTGGTTGGATGATAGCACCTATACCCTTTTTGAGTACATGAGTATCCAACAAACACACAGTTAATGGACCCAGGAGACAATTTATCCAAACCAGCAGTCAAATCTTGAACAAAACACGTACAACCAAAAACTCGAGGAATCACAAAAAAACATTTTTAGCAAGATAAAGACAGTGGGATGGTATCACACTATCAAGAACAGAGGAAGGCATTCGATTAATCAAATAACAGGCAGTGAGGACAACATCAGACCACAAGTACTTTGGAATATCCATATGTATTATCAGTGTTCTAGCAACATTAAGAATATGTCTATGCTTCCTCTCAGCAACTCCATTTTATTGTGAAGTGTGAGAGCATGAAGTTTGATGAATAATACCATTAAGAGCAAAAAATTTTGAAACATCATTTTTCATATATTCCAAAGCATTATCAGTATGAAGAATATGAACAGAAGTAGAGAACTGGGTTTTTATTTCATTATAAAAAAGTTCAATAACATGCGAGACTTCAGACCTCTCTTTCAACAAATATAGCCAATTTATGCGAGAGAAATCAATAACAAAAATAATGAAATATCGAAAACCCTTCACAGAGGGAACACGGCAAGGACCCCAGACATCAGAATGAACTAACTCAAATGCAAAACTACTGCGTTTATCGAAACGACTCTGAAAAGAAGCACGATGGTGCTTACCAAGTTCACATGACTCACAACCTAAAGAAGAAAGAGAAGACTGAACAGTAACTACCGATCTAAGTTTCTGTGGTGAAGGATGACCCAGACGCTAGTGCCACAGTAAGGTAGAATCAGGCTGTGCTGTAACAAGACCAGCACCTGGCACACTGTCGTCCAAATGGTACATACCTCATCTCTCATGCCCCGAACCAATCGTCATCCTAGTTGCTAGGTCCTGAAAAACACAATAAGAAGGAAAGAAGGTGACTTTATAGTTATTGTGCTTTGTAAATTTGCTAATGGATAATAAGCAAACAGGGAATTTAGGAGCATATAACACATCAGTGAGTTTCAAAGAGAAAGTAGCATAAACTACTCCAGCACCAAGAACTGGAGAAAGTCTACCATCAGCGATGTGAATAGGGGGAAACTTATCACAAAGATGTAAAGAGATAAAACAATCCTTTATACCTGTCAGATGGGATGAGGCTCTAGAATCTAGTACCCATGGTTCACGAGGAGAAGCTATGTAAGCATCCATACCTGAAGAGGATGCATGAGTAGCCGAATGACTGTTTTGAGAGAGGTCTAGCTGGCGTAACCTCTCATAATCTGCCTAAGAGTTCTGAACAGTAGGAACAATAGCCGCTAGATTACTAGAAGTAGTAGAAATAGGTGAGCGAGTCGACTCGGCATCGGCTACTTGGGCCTATTGAGGATGACCAAACTTCTCCCAGTACTTCTTAGAAATATGATTGGTCCTCTCACAGTGACCACACTAATATGAATCCCTATCAGAATTACCCTGTCTCCCACTAAAAGAGCCACGTCCTCCCACAAAATCACTACCACGATTGCGGCCTCTGCCTCTACTAGAGAACATGGCAGACTGATCCACTGAAGGTGGAGATGGTGCAGAAGTATCAGAAGAAGCACCAGTAGAGACTTGCATGACTCTGGAGAATGTAGCAGTCAGTGATGGGATGGTATTTCCACCCAATATATGTCCTCTCACCTGGGACTGTAAGTTAGGGTGCAATCCAGAAAGAAACTTGGACACTACCAAGTCACGACGATATCCTAACAGCGTCGTCGCATCAGCTACTATAGGTTGATACATCTCCAGTTCGTCTATCAGTGTCACGCCCCGTTTCCCAAAATACCAAGGAATCGGAACGTGAACAAGCCCGCGACGTATTAGATTGAGAAGAAATATATATATTATCATTTTTTTCTTTTCTTCTCAATCCAATACGCTAAGCGTCAAATATATAAATCTTAGTCACAGGTCCCTGATCACAATAGTAAGAATATGAAGACAACCCAGAATAAGAAATAAACATATCATCAACAGATCCTCCCAGACATAAAATATGGGTTCAACATACCCTTACTACAATAACAGTTCAACTAGAAAATAAGAAATATATAGTCCATAATAAAAGGAAATACTAACAAAATAACCAAATCTGTCACCAACTAAAGAAAAATACTGTAAAAGTGTTCTATCAGCTACTATAGAAAGAAAAGCACATCTAGGCTTCAGTTTGTTCTTTCACTCCATCGGAAAGACATTCCGGCTGGGCATACACTGGCTCGGCTGCATTATCGAACTGAACCTATTCGTCTTCTAAGTCTGACACACACCAGAGAAAACAGGTGTACGTCAGCATGCATGGCACATGACAAGATCTCACATGAACAAATAAAATGGTCTAATGACCCATGCTATAATAATAATGATACTAACAGGAAAGACAACGATACATGCAACTGAAATCTAATAGTAACATACAGCTATGTGAATACAGTAACTGGGTCATATACTAACCAACCTAAAACTCAGCGGTCCACATCTCACACAAAGTCAACGCTCCTGTCATCAGATAATTGGCTGTTCACAAATCCCCTACGTGCATCCAATACCGCTACACGAATCGGTTAGAGGACTACACGTAATCCGATTTCGGCCTGGTCCAAACTCAAGCAGAACTCGGGTGACTACACAAATTCACTGACTAAAGTGACTACACGAATTCACTTTAGCCCAACAAACCAACCCCAGTGACTACACGAATTCACTGGTGCGAGTCTGGAAGATACATCAACAGTCTTATCCGATCACATGAACACTGACTTCCCCATCCCAACTTTTCTCGTTTTTCTAAGTTAACTATAATCCTCATTGGAAACTCTGGTTCACCGCCTAAACCAGTCAACACACTCACATATGTCACTAAGTTTGTTCATGACGCACGAGGCCACTAAGTCATGGACTACTAAGGTTCTCAAGACATCAACAAATCATGAATACAATATAGCATGTTAAATATGATTAAGCAGGTATATGAAACAGAAATGAGAACTATAATAAACATGAAATGCATAAACAATTACTACAACATGAATACATACAAAAGGACTTCATCACTACTTAAATATCCAAAACTCATACAAAATATCCGTACTTACGTATTTTATAAGATAATAATACGGTAAAAAGGAAACTAGAAAACGATGTCGTTTTGCACATGAAATGTCACGCTCTAGGGCAATCAGTCATACTATCATAAATAATAATATTCTTTTTCCAAAAAATTATTCTTTAAAACTATTTCTCGTCATAACTAATTTAAAAGAAAAATATTTATATAATATAATATAATAATTCCTTTCTGCATGAAAAGTAATATTTTTCTATTTTATAAATTTTCCTTTAATTAATTTTTTTTCGATAAAATTTCACAAATTCTAATTTTAGCACATGACTTGCCATTTCATGTCCAAAATTTCTTAAGAATACGATTAACAACCTTATTAATCTAATTCCCACTCACGCGCACATCATTTCATTCTTGTTAACTTCCAGATATAAGCTAGTATCATAACTCTTCATTTCACGCAGATATTCAACTACTCATATTAACCACTATAATGATATTAATCAAAATAATATATCTAACCAAGATAATTAACAGTAACAATTATAAAATACTAATTAAGCGGCGAGATCTTGCCTCGGTGTATTTGTCGAACAAATCGACATCGATGACGGGGAGAGGATTATCGAGGGACTGCAGCGACGAAGCGGACGGCGATGACTGGCGGCATCGTGCGGAGGTGCTGAGCGGCGGCTGAGAGGCTCTCAGCGACGGCGTGTAGGGGGTGGAAGAGGTGCTGGCCGCGTGGAGAGTTTAGCGGAGGGGAGCACGACGGCGGTGACGAAGGGGCTGCAGCGAAGGGAGGAGAGCTTGGTGGTGGGCTTGTGGGGTTGGTCGAAGAACAAGGAGGAGATGAGGGGGCCGGCTGAGGTTGGGAGGAGCGGCAGCGTCAGAGAAGGTTGCGGCGGAGCTCGGGGGTAGGCTTGCGGTGTCGAGTTCGAGCTCGAGGGCGTGAGCGTTGAAGGAGGACGGCGGCTCGGTGGTTGAGCGGAGCAGCGGCAAGGCGGAGCTCGCTGGCGGCGTTCGAGCTGCGTGCCGGCTAGAAAGATGGAGGAGAGCTGGGGAAGAGCTCGGGTCGGTGAGCTGGAGGCGGCACGGGTGGTCGAGTTGGGCGAGGTCGGCGTTCGTTGGCGTCGGGTTGCTGGAGGCGAGCAGCGGTGGTAGAGGCACCTACGGAGGCTAGCTCGGCAGCAATGGGTTGCTTCGGGGTCTGGTTGTTGGAGTTGTGGAGCTCAGGGTGGTTGAGGAGGGGAGATGGAGGCGCGGTGGGCTTGGGTCATTAGGTTTGCTAGAGGATGGGTTGGGAAGGGGAGAGGGGTTGCGTGGGAGAGAGAAAGAGAGGGTGATGGTGATGGCGGTGTGAAAAACGAGGTAGAGGGGAGATGATATTTATATGAAGGGGAGAGAGAGGGGGGAGTCTATATATAGGTTAGGCTAGGGTTTTCTTTGGCTGGGCATTTTAGAGGAAGAGAGAGAGAGAAGAACGTGGGAGAGAGGATGAATGAGGAGAGAGAACTAGAAAATGTGGGTGATGGAAATAGGAGAATGTGGGATAAGGGGCTGTTTGGTTGGTTTCCTAAAAACCAAAATATAGAAATGAAAACTAAGAAATATCAAAAAGTACAATTTCACACATTTCCATCCCTAAAACTCACCCACAACATCTAATAAAATATTATTTTTATCCAACAACTCATCCACCACATCTAATAAAATATTATTTTCACCCAACAACTCATCCATCACATCCACCACATCTAATAAAATATTATTTTCATCAACAACATCACTCAACTTATCTCATCTCATATTTAAAAATTACCCACATCATCCAATAAGATTGTGACAACTCATCACATCTAATTAACATTTCATTTCTTTGTTTTCATCCCAAAAAGTTGTGAAAACGCATTTCTTAATCTTGGATCACATCACCCAATAATACAATAACAGCTCATCTCATCTCATTTCATTTCTTATTTTTAAGAATGAACCAAACAAACTTTTTTAAGAAATTGGTTTCTTATAATTCATTTCTTTATTTTTTTGGCCAACCAAACAACATCAAAACAAGTTTTCTTAAAAAATCACTCACATCATCCTATAATAAGGTGACAACTCATCTCCATTTTTTTGATTTCTTCTTTTTTTTAGCAAACCAAACACTCCCAAAATAATTCTTTGATTTTATAGTTTTCCATTTCTTTGTTTTCCAATTTTTTTAGGGCAAACAAACAGCCCCTAATGGAAAACATGAGGTGATCTTTCAGGAAGTGTGGAGAGAGAGAGGGAATAACCTAATATTTAATTATTATATTATTTAAAACGAAAATGCATCACAAAATTATTAAAATGTTACAAAATTTCAAATAAAAAAATTTAATTTATAATTAGCCAAATAAATATAAAACCTGATTTTTGAATCATTAATAATTCTAGAAAATCAGTTAAAATATAAATATTCTATTTAACAATAAATTTTAATATTTAAATACTGGGAAAATTATTTAAATCAATATCGAAAATTTATGGTCATTACAATCAGTTCCTTTAACTCACCAAAGAACTCCGGAACTGACCTATCTCCCTGTTTG
This sequence comes from Asparagus kiusianus, assembly GCA_022839385.1. Lineage (NCBI taxonomy): Eukaryota > Viridiplantae > Streptophyta > Magnoliopsida > Asparagales > Asparagaceae > Asparagus > Asparagus kiusianus. The sequence goes on from BQKN01000201.1 coordinate 221,263, forward strand.
AGCACAAACAATCGCTCATAAATCTCAAATACACGGGAAGCATTCTTCTCATTTTCGTACACAATCTTCAGACTGTCCCACATCTCCTTCGCATTGGTTAAGAACATAACACTGCTACTAATTTATGGTTCCGTGCTATTAAGGAGCCACGTCATAACACAATAATCAGACAAGAGCTAGGAACTATAGGTGGGATCTGTGGTGGGTGGAGGAGAGGCCAGAAGATATGGAAGTTTTCTCTGAGCGCCAATGAAGATGCGAAAAGCCTGAGCCCATAGCATATAGTTTTTACCATTCAATTTTATTATAGTCCCAAAGACTACCTTAGGCGCAAAAGTCTGACCAGCATCAGCAGAGGGAGATGTAGAAGAGGAGGAGAGATTTGTTTCCGATATTGTTGCACAATAGTGGTAGGCAGGTAGTAGTCAAATAGCCAGGGTAGTAGTAGAGATCTGTTCTTTAAACATAGACTAAGAGCAGATCAAAAAATAGGCAGTAGTAGATGATCGGATCGGGTCATATGTGGCCTCGAATCACCTATTCAAGGCCATGGAAAAAAGACAAAACAAACAGACGACGACACTGTAGCGGCGGCGGCACTGTAGCGACAGCGGCCCTGTAGCGGTGGTGGTGGTGGCTAGGGTTTTTGAATGAGGATTTGTGGCGGCTAGGGTTTCATGCTCTGATACTATGTAGAAAAAGATAATTAAGAGAGAAAAACCTAACTTAATTAATTTATTCAATACTATATATATATAT
>BQKN01000202.1:0-21847 GCA_022839385.1 Asparagus kiusianus
TCAACTGATGCTTTCCATCAGTCGACTGGTGACCACCTATCGATCGACTGATACCATTCAATCAGTCGATCGACCAGTGAGTTATTTCAGCCGACTAGTTCATCTTATATACATGTTTACATTTGTGTATTTACACTCATATGTATGTACTCGAACTCAAATCGATTTCAAATATACTCATTCATCTCATAATAGAATCAACTATAATAAAAATCATGCAATATTATTTTTCATAATATTTTTATAATTTACAGGGTTTTACACTAGGAAATCATGTTTGATAACTCCATCCTTTGTGATGTCAGCATATCTTCCCTTCCTACTTACAAGGCAGACTTTGCTCGTGTAGTGGTGTTGTCCATTGGGGAGTAACCAGTGGAGGGCTCTCATCCTGGCCCTTTTCCCCTTTCATTGGCAACATCGTCATCTTCCGGCACTATCCCTAGCCCACCTTAGACCTCGAGTATCCTAAGGATACTGAGGCAGTTGGCCACTCAAGAAGGATACTTGAAGTTGTCTTCTTTCACTAGAAGCTTAGGAGAAAGATGACCCTTTAGATAATCAAACCCTACCTTGCAAATGAGAGCCACTTCAACCTTACCCATGTAACTTCCACAATATTTCTCCATTATTGAAGTCTTGAAGGCTTTCAACTCTAGATTGGTTATCTGGGTCTCAAGCTCCTAAACTTGGTATGGAGAGAGTTATGTTGTGACTTGGCCTCAGTAGTCATGAGGGAAACTTTGTGACAGAGGGTCCCTTGACAAACCACCTTCTCACTCAATTTGTCCTGCAGCCCTTCCTCCTTTTCCTTCTTCTTAGCCAGAACTTCTGACTCGATGTATGCTAGCCTCTTCTTGACTGATCACATGTTTTGATGGGCATGGTTTAGATCCTCCTTCAGGCCCCTCACCTCCTCCTGGGCCTACTCTAGCTATGCCTCGAACGTCGGGAACTAGCCATGGCTATCTTCAGGTGCTCATCTTTGTGGGCTAGTTCTCGATCATTCACAACCTATCCCTACTTGAACTCATCAAGCTCGCTATCTTTACTAGTAGCTGCTAGTTCAGACACCTCACGAGCTTGTCTTTGAGACTACAACTCAGCTCAGATCTTAAAGAAGAGCTCCCGGTAGATTTCAAGTCATTGAAATGTCTCAAACTCCAAAAGAGCTCACTATAAGTGAAATAGCTTTGGAAGGCATAATGAAGACCAGCATCAGAGTTCTTGCTCAGTAGAGCCTCATCAACCAGAAAATTGTACTACACTACCTTATCTTGGTTAACTCGGGACTTTGAGACAGATTCTGTAGCATCATTTGGCACTCTGGGATGAAGGGCACACTTTTGGCTCCCCCTCATAGTTGAGATGAGATTTGGGACCCACTAAAATAGCATGCATCCTCTCCCAAGCGTGAGAAGGGAGATCACTGATACAATAGGGAAAGGGCCACTCATGTCGACCCTCATGCACAGTGATCGATAGACCCCTCGATCTCGCAGCAGTTCACGTGTAAGCCTCAGCTACTAGATCCTCAGTGGCAGTGGCCTTCTCGGGTCTTCTGGATGACCTAATCCCTTCTCTTGGCTCAGTTGATGCCTTCTCAAGAATAGTCGGCACCATTTGAACGATAGCCATAGGGGGAACTTCGTTTCTTGCTGACTCCATAATAGGAATAACTCTCTCAACTACTTCCTCCTTAGGGACTGGATGGGGAGAATCATCTCCACCTCGATAAACTCAGGCAGAGCATAGAAAAGGTTCTAGGGCCACAACCCCACTAGTTGACCCAGGCATAGCTTCGATATGCCTAGGCGTAGCTTTAGCTACCTCATCCCTGAGAGCAAAGAGCTCATGTGCACTACTCTCAGCATGGTGATGCAACTTAGAAAAAGCATTCTTCTTCCTCCTCTTGAACTCCTTAGCCTGATTGCTAGATTTGCTCAAACCGAGTTTGGCAGTTATGTCACTAACAGTCTACTACCATAAGACATAATGATCATGTACTTTAGATTACGATGGAGTCATTTTTGATGCACAAGAAGGAGAAGGCTAGTGATGAAGACACTAATGAGGGCCTCGATGATGATGCCAACCCATCTTCTTCATCTGAGAAGCCTAGATCCCCACTATCAGATGTGCCATGCTCGAATTCACCTTTGGCTCATGCTTTTGACGAGGCTACTTGAGAAGGATGTAATTTTTGTGTTGTCTTTTATAAGAAAATCCTATAATATTTTTTAAAAATGAACTAAAGGACTTTGTTTTGATGACTCATTATTTTGCACTTGATTTATGAGTAACTTCTTATGTGTGCTTTCAATTTTTAGAATATTGTGAATGAGTCAATGAGGACCGGGTCATGAGTCTTCTTGTCTTCTAGGTATGTCGGTTTAGACTGAGTGATTCGTCATCATTAGGCACCTAGATTTTGTTGGAGTCTTTTGGCTACGGCTTAGCCATACATCTTCTATTTGTGCCTTGGGTCTAATTTTGAACACTGATTCCAATGGCTTTGGTCTTTGTTGTCGAGTTGAGGAAAGTTTAGTGGCAAGAGCTTCATGCTTTAGTTTTAAGTGGCAAGAGCTTTTTGTTTTAGTTTTACTTATGAGAATGATACCAGGGGCTTGGTACACACATTAGTTTTACTCTGAAAAGGTACAAAGGGCTTTTGGCCTTCATTGTTGCGTAGATGAAAATCAAGTGACGAGAGCTTCATGACTTAGTTTTACTCATGAGAATGATGCCAAAGATTTGGTACATGCCTTAGTTTTACTCTAAAAAGACACAAAGGGCTTAGGGTCTTCATTGTGGAGTTGATTAAAATCAAATGGCAAGAGATTCATGTCTTAGTTTTACTCCTGAGAACAATACCAAGGGCTTAGTACATGCCTTGCTTTTACTCTAAAAAGACACCAAGAGCTGATAAAAATTGAGTGGCAAGAGCTTCGGATCTTTGTTTGACTCGTGAGAATGATACCCTTGGTACATGCATTGGTTTTACTCTAAAAGACACCAAGAGCTTTTGGTCTTCATTACCAAGTCGATTAAAATCAAGTGGAGAGAGCTTCGTGTCTTGGTTTTACTCGTGAGAACGATATCAAGGGTTTGGTATGTTCCATGGTTTTACTTTGAAATGACACCAATGGATTTTGGTCTTCATTATCGAGTCGATGAAAATCGAGTGGTGAGAGCTTCATGCCTTGATTTTACTCGTGAGCACGATACCAAAGGTTTGGTATGTGCATTAGTTTTACTCTACAAAGACACAAAGGGCTTTTGGTCTTCATTGTCGAGTCAATGAAAGTCGAGTGGTGAGATATTTGTGCTTTAATTTTACTCATGAGAGCGATACCAAGGGTTTGGTACATGCCTTGGATTTACACTGAAAGGACACTAAGAGCTTTTGGTCTTCATTGCTGAGTCAACAAAAATTGAGTGGTGAGAGCTTCGTGCCTTGGTTTAACTCATGAGAATGATACCAAAAGCTTAGTACATGCCATGGTTTTAATCTAAGGGCTTTTGGTCTTCATTGACGAGTTGATGAAAATCGAGTGGCAAGACCTTCATGCCTTGGTTTTACTTGTGAGAACGGTATCAAGTGTTTGGTATGTACCTTGGTTTTACTTTGAAAAGACACCAAGTGATTTTGATCTTTATTACTAAGTCGATGAAAATCAAGTGGTGAGAGCTGCATGTAGGTTAGTACATTATACAAAGTATTACTTACTTACAAGAAGGTCTTTATAGTCTAATTACATTTTGCAGAGGTATTCTCCAAAATGTTCTACATTTTATGGCAACCCTAATGTTTGCCTAGCTTTGTTCTCCATTTGTCTTTTGGTGAAATTCCTTTGTTTTCATAGCATTGAGCGATGGTGGTAGCTTCTAGTTTCAAGGCCTGAAGACTAGATATCAATCATTTCTTCAAAAGGAGAAGAAGAGGCCTTATAGTGGCCGCTAAAATGTTTACATGACAAAGTTGATACATAACTTGGGAAGGTTAAACTTGATTCTTTGGGTCTCTTAATCGCCTTTGATGGTTGATTCTCCCATTTTCGGATATTTGGACTATTCTTCATTGCATATACAATAATGGTTAGAGGCACCGGGCATTGTTTCCTTTGGCGTGCTCTCCGACGGTCAAGTTAGTGACTATTTCTAATTAATGTAAAGGGGAAATAGAGAATAGTAAATTATGTGTAACTTTGTTTGGTAAAAATCATCATTATTTATAGAGCGTTTATAAAGGCATATAGGTAATTTCAACAGAGAATGCAATATTAGCTTAGAGCCTACTTTACACGTGCCAGTAGTTGATTGACCGAGTCTCCTTTCCATAGTGATGGGACTATTTGAGTAATGGCGTGTCTGAGGAGCTTTGAAGACTCTAGCCCAAAAGGTCTTTACGACTTATGTCGCATTAATTGCTTGATGGTGACTGGGTGGCAAAGTGCGGGCACTCCTATACATTCATTAATGTAGTGTGACCTTTGATGTCACTTGTCATATGGTTCCTCTGCTCGAGATGCCTTGAGTTGGGGCCTAGTGAAGAGTGTTTTTTGTCTCGGAGTCAAACATCTAGTGAAACACAATGCCTTTCGTTTTGGATTTGGATTAAGAGGCGAGTCGACCAGTTTACCATCCGTGTTGTGCTTGCATATGCTTTGGGATCTTGCCAGTTAGTTACACTGTAGCCGCTCTTATTGTTCTTGATAACTTCTAGATCATAACAAACCTCTTCATCATCTTTGGCACCATCTTTAGTATCATCTTCGGTATTATCTTCAACATCATTTCAGTAGGAATGACTAAGAGATCATTGAATATTGTTTGTGTTATTATCTATCTAACTATCATTAGATGTACTCGTATGCTCATCCAAATCATCTTCTTCGATAGGGCCTTCCCTATGAAATGACCAGTACTTATAACTCTCATCAAATCCTAGATTTGCTAAATACTATGTTATATCAATGATATGCACCAATGTCAAATTTCTACATGTACAGTAGAGACAATACATCTCACCATTACTTAAATTCTTTAGATTCATCATGTCGTACTGCATGAAGCCTTCACATCCATCCTTATACCAGTTGTCTTGAAATCTTTGAAATGAGGAATATTTATCCATGACTTGTGTAGAACTATCCTCATCTGTAGAATTTATCAAATTATTAGCTTCTCATTATAATATATACATGCATCCATTATATACTTTCATCATTTAATAAGAAAAAAATTTCTTCTAAATTCAAAAAAAACTTAAATTGATCTAAACACTCTAGCAGCTTTCATAGGAAAAGCTTTTATCCCATTATGAATCTATTAGTGCATACATCTATCATTTTTATAGTTTGTGCATTTTCATATCTAGAAAATTATGGCAGAACCTATCCACTATTTCCTAAGTACACTATGCGGATGTTATTATGTTTAATAGTAATTGACAGAAACATAAAATAGCTTATTGCACATGGAGGATAGTGAGTTAGTGTTGCTAAAACTTTCTACAATAAAAATGCACAAAGTATACAAAAATACATGGCACATTACTATATTTTTAAACCATCCGAACTAGACGGATCAAATATGATAATTTCATATGTCAATAATGTTTTACTCATAACATAAAGTACACAATCCTTTTTTAGATAGAACAATATAATTTCATACCTAAACTAAATCGTGTATCTTATATTATAAGTCTAAGTGATTGATAATAATTATTGGATGAGAGTCTATGGATAACCTTAACTTTTTATTCACATAAGTTGCATATATAACGCATTGTCTTGTTATATATCACACTATTTTTCAAAAAACATAATTTTTTAATTAAATCACACATTTTCACATCAGAAACAAACTTATAAAACACACATGTATCACATATATATAGCTTATAGGATAAGTAGGGTCAAAGCTAGTTTTATTTAGTGTCATTACTTGTGTGATATTAGAGTCATTAGGGTCAAAGTTGGTGTTAATAATGTTACTAGTGTTATTAGAGTAACTAGTTCATAAGGATTATGCGGTAATTTACCTAATTTGAATTAGATTTGTTGACTAAAGTTTTCATTAAAGTTTACATAAAGGGGAACTACAGTTAAATTATTAAGGCTAGCGTTATTAGGGTAATTATCACATTTAGAGTAATAGTAATTAATATTTCTATGTTTGTGTTAACAAGGTATAATAATTATTGTAACAATGATTAGTGCTACGCACATTAGAGTAATTAGCCTAATTATAGTGATTTGGGTTAGGTCTATGGATTAAGGTTTCAAATTTAGGGTTAAGAAGGTATGTAATTAGTGTTACAAGGATTGGGGCTAGGCTTAGGATAATTAGCCAAATTAGAGTAATTAAGGTTAGGTTTATTAGAGTAATTAGGGCTAGTTTATTAATTATTATTTAGAGTTACGATTAACAAGACATATTAATTAGTGTTACAATAATTAGGGTTAGGCTTATTAGGTAATTTGGCTAACTACTGCAATTAGGGTTAGGTTTGCTGATTACAAATGTTTTTAGGGGTAATTACTGTTAGGATTATTTATCATAAGGATTAGTCAATAGAGTTATTAGATTTAGGGTTAGAGTGTTGATTAGGGCTACAATTTAAAAAATTGATAAAAAATTTAAATAATTATTTTTTAACAGATAATTTGAAGTTTCTATATCTGATAGAGAAGAAGAGCCAACAAGATCTTATGGAGAAGGTGTTACAAAGACTCTGCAATAGCTAATAGATCTGATGGACAAGAGTGTGGCAGCATAGTTTGATGGACGATAAGGCGGTGGGATCTGATGGAGAAAGAGGGAAATAGATCTAAGTTATCTTGGTGTTCTAGTTGACCCAGAGACAAAGGAGGAGGCTGCGTAGGAGAGGAAGTGACAAAGGTGGAGGCAGGACAGGAGAGAGTGACACCCGAAGGAGAGTAGTAGTGGATCTTTATTGAATGTGATCAGGGAGACAGAAGAGGGGCTATAGAGGTTGAGGTAGAAAGGAAGGAGTGGCACTAGGAGAGATGATGATGTTAAGTTATGAGGAGAGAGAGAGAGAGAGAGAGAGAGAGAGAGAGAGAGAGAGAGAGAATGAAAAGAGAGGGGGGGGGGGGTTGTTGGTGAAAATTGAAAATAGTGGCAGGCTCTTGTCATTTTTCACCAAAAAGACCTACTTACGGTTAAAAATTTTCTATTTTTACTGGTCCCACACCATCTCATTTTTCACCAAAAAGACCTACTTACGGGTAAAATTTTCTATTTTTACTAGTCCCACACTATCTACAATGCTATCATAGATGGTAACCCAACTGTTATAGTCATTTTTAGTAATATAAAACAATCCCTGATTAATGGCAGACAAGTATCCCACATTATACATAATCAAGTCAGCGCCTCACGAAAATCAGAGGCCCAACTCGATTGACTCGACACACCGACATTTTGCGAGGATGACTCGAAAGGCATTACATGTCGATGACCTGAAAAGCATTACGTGTTGTCCCCTGGCTGAGTCGACTACCTAACCACTCCACTCGCCTGACTAATCGGCCGACACATTGCAAGGGTGACTCAAAAAGCATTACTTCTCGACCACCAGACGAGTAGAAATGATAAAATGCCTCGAGCCCCTCCTATGCACTGATGACCAATCACCTTGCCATAAATGCTATTAAATGTATTATAGGTGTCATTATTCCTCTAGCTCTAATAGTGTTTATGATATATCGGACCACATCGGCACCGTACACCTCCCGTTACTTCGTAGTAAACACCAAAGTGACCTCTCCTCCACTTATCGGACGACACCAATAAATTTTAAGCTAACTTGGCCGCTATCCCATGCTCGGCCAAAGTTACCATCCTACCCTTCTTCCACTACTATAAAACGATATACTATTTTACATTATAGGGTAAGCTTTTCACCATTCTCTAAACTTAAGAACTACGATAGTTCCTTATACTTATCCACATAAGTCACCCACTGACTTGATCGTTGGAGGAACAACCGGAGAATCACACTCCACCCTGTTGCGATTTGTTACTCGTGTAGAAAAGTATAACTTTCCCAAAGACGAAACATTCGGAGAGTTAGAGAACCTCTATCAACTTAATTTACTTTCATCTGACTGTGTGATTCCATACATCAACAGTTTGGCACCCAGCGTGGGCCAATCTTTCTTCTCTAAAGAAATCATGTCTGACTCTAGGCACATGCCTAATCAACATACCCCTGGAGATCCCAACCAAATTTTGTCATGCAGGCTCAGCTTGAGGAATACACCCAACAAATTACTCAGGCCTTTATATAGCAGTTTGCTACTTTCACTGCCGATCTCCTCCAATGGATCACTCCTCCCCTGCCTACTCACTCTGTTTCCTCTCAACCATCAGGGGGCCAGCCTTTTGCTACTCACTCTTCAACAGAATTTCCAGGGATATGTTGATTAGGCATGTGCCCAGAGTGAGCTGAGCCTGCATGACAAAATTTGGTTGGGATTTCTACAAGTCGGTTGTGAGGACTTTCTACAAGTCGATGGTGAGGATTGACTCAGCAAGTCGACTAACGTAGGGAAGGAGATGCGTGCTTGATGTTGCTTCTCTACTGTCTGGCTGAGAACCTTTGTACTATTTTTGTTGACTCTTATATGTTAGAGATTCATTGTTCTTATTTTAGTTTATCATATGTATTTTCTTTTCTTCTGTTGGGACGTAATTATAATAATTATTGGATATCTCTTCTTTTATTGTGTTCCTTGTACTTTCATCTTTGTTATATTTTCTTGTACCCTCACTTGTTTTCAATTGACATTTGCTAGAGTGATATTAATGTGATGGTAAAACATATTTATGCACAGTATTAGGTGCATGGTAGGTTTGACATCTTTGGGTTCATCTTGGACTGCAGCCATATGTGAAAGCTCTAGTTCCAATATCCTTAGGATATCTTATGTCGAGTCGTGGAGCTAGTATAGAGTTTCCTTAGGGCTCATGTGTAGAGTTCGCTAGGAATTCCTACATTGAGTGGTGTCGTAATGCGAATAACACGAAAATTCTCAAGAATTTTTTTATGCTTATCTTACATTGATTACAAAGTATTTTCAAAAATACTAAGTGTTATGATTACCTATTATTGTATGCTATGTTATATATGTTCGTGGTCTCATTTACTATGTCTTATAAGCTCTCCTCCTAAAATATAGATGCCAGGATGATGATGTGGTTATGGTAGATCCCGTATTGGGGAGCTGGGTAAGCTGAGCCAGAGCCCGAGCCGCAGCAGGCTCCAAAGTACTTGATTGACCTCATGGTGTTGATTGTAGCTAGACTAGTAGCACTCGAGGAGCGAGTAGCGAATCAAATTCTGTCAACAGCACCACCTCCTGTGGTTCCACCACCAGTCGTGCTAGCTGTGCCTATTGCAGAGGCATCACCAACAGTTATACCATCACCAGTTGTAGATAGAACCATAGAGCAGGAGGCTTGGCTCCGTCTAGTTGAGAGATATCAGAAATTGAGGGTCTTAGAGTTTTAGGGTTCATCGGAGTCACTTGCAGCCCATAAGTGGAAGAAAGATGTGGGGAACATCCTAGATTTGCTTGACGTCAACTCAGTCTAGAAGCAGAGGTTAGCAGCATTTAGTCTCAAGGATGACGTCGGAGGATGATATAGACTTCAAATTACACCAGAGCAGCGGATGATACTCAGTTGGGAAGACTTTATCTATTTCTTTGATGAGCAGCATATATCTTTAGCAGCAAATGTTGAGAAAAAGGCAGAGTTATCCCAACTAGAGCAGGGAGACATGTTAGTGGCGGATTATGAGAGAAAATTCATGAGTTTACTTAGATTTACAGTCATGTGGCAGGCAGGGGAGCGTCAAGCTCAGAAGTTTTTGATGGGACTTCGCCCAAGCATTCATCGCTACCTAGTATCATGTCGTTATCATTCAGTGCGAGAGGTGGCCGACACCACTATCTTCCAGGAGGCTGAGACCGTCATGTTTTAGAAGAGCAAAGAGAGAAACTTTAAAGTCAGATAGTCCAGGGAGAAGGGCAAGGGACAAAGATCATTTACAAGACCTGGAGGACCTCAACAGCAAAGTGTGCCTCATCTGAATGGTCACTAGCAGTAGTAGCAGCAGGGTTCTTGTCAAAAGGGAAAGCAGTATTAGAAAGCACCAAAACAGTGTAAGTTTTAAGGAAATTGCTATAATTGCAACAAGTATGGACATTTGGCCAGGGACTACCGCAGTGCGTTGGCAGGAGGACAGAAGGGCAAGGTCAGGGTCAGTAGCAGGACCATGAACTGGGTCGTGGGAATGGTCAGCAATAGAGAATTGAGTCAGAACCGGTAGCCCAGATGATAGAGGGCCAAGTGCAAGCTATTCAGCTAATTACGCAGACTTTAGACATTTCTTTGTCAGTTTCTACTCCTTTAGGTGATGTGTTCCAATTGGAGTGTATTTGTAGGAGATGAGTTGTCAGCCTAGACGAGTCTGAGTTCATAGTTGATTTGATTATCTTGTGCATGTCTGAATTTGATGTGATTCTTAGTATAGATTGGTTATCTTCCTACCATGTTAGTATCGACTATTTTGAGAAAATAGTCAGTTTGCGAGCATCTGATAAAGCTAAGTTAGTTGAAGCAACCTCACTGGGGAACCAGTTTGCAGAGTTATTTTGGCATACATCGAGGAGGTGTTACAGTTGGATTAGGGTGTCATTTTGTACGAGAGTAGAGTAGTCTTAGAGTATTAGGATGTCTTTCAGGACATACCTAAATTACCTCCAATGAGAGAGATTGAGTTCTGTATAGAGTTGCAACCAGGCACCGCACCGATATCCCGTGCACCCTGTCGTATGACACGTATTGACATGAGGGAGTTACAAACTATGTTAAAAGAGCTCATTAATCAGGGATGTATTCGCTAGAGCCATTCTCCGTGGGGAGCACCGGTCCTTTTTGTAAAGAAGAATGATGGCAGCCTCCGTTTGTGTATCAATTATTATGAGTTGAACAAGGTCACCATTCAGAATAAGGGTTTTCTGGTTACTATAGAAAGTTTATTTAGGATTTCCCAAGATTGCTATCCTACTGACACGCCTTACGAAGAAGGGTGTTTAGTTTGTTTGTGGGCCAGAGTGTCAGAATGCCTTTGAGACCCTAAAGGCCAAGTTAACTACCGCGCCAGTGTTAATTATCCCAAGCAGTGACAAGACTTTTGTTATCTACATAGATGCATCATTGTCAGGACTAGGATGTGTCTGAAAGTATCCCAGAGGGGGGTGAATAGGGTTATTGCTAATCTTATTAGATATTAATATAGATTAAAATTAGTTAACAAATATATCCTAACAATAATAATATTCAATAAGATATATGCAAGGATATATATGCAAATCGGAAAATAAACAAGAAACAATATAAACAAATAGTGGACACAAAGAGAAATCCAAACATAATAATATGATCACGGAGTTCAGACCTTCTGTCCTATGTCTTCGCTCCCCACTCCTGAGGAGAACTCCACAATCGACACACCCGGTTTAGAAGCCGAAACTTTTCTACACACTCGGTTTTCTAGCTTACCGAAAACTCTATAAATCTCTCACAATGTACATACACAAACTACAACCTCAAGTGTTGGTTCTCACGTATCGCCTTCCTTAAGTGCTTGGCTTTACTACCTCTCTAAGCTTTACTACCGACACTACTCCTCTTGGTATCGACTACATCCTCACCACACGCTCCTCTTGGTGTAAATGTATATTACAAGGTGATTCTCACAAATGAAGCTCAAGTACAATAATTGTTCTCTAACAATGAATGAGAACACTATGAAGCTCACTCTCAAGGTTACACTTACCATAACCCCATATTATACAATATGTGAAAATACTTAAGCTCAATGGTTGTGTGTGTAAGCAATGAGAAAATTAAATATAAACTCAAATAAACCTAGCAAATATGATTATAAAAATTAAAGCATAAACAAGCTAGAGATATGAGTTTAGAAATACTTCTCTAATAACAAGAGAGAGGGATTGGAAGATTAAAAGCCCAAACTGAAATTGATCTCCTCTTCTTATAAAACAAACTTCACAAAACTGATTTTGTAAACAAATACTTAAAACAAACTAAAACTTTTTTTAAACTTGTTTTAAAACCTTCTCTTCTTAGTTCAGAAGTGAAATAATATAGGGTATATATAGGATGAAGAAACAAAGCTCAAAATCCAAGTGAAATCCAGCAAAAAGACAGAAAAACAAAAACTAAAAAAATAGCTGTTGCAGGCCATCAGTCGACTGACAAGTTGGATCAATCGACTAATAAGCTGACCGTTGTAGGCGTTTACCAGCTCATCAGTCGACTGACGACCTCTATCAGTCGACTGATGGATCACCAGTCGATTGGTCAGTCGACCGAAATAAAACAAATTTTTTTGATGATTCCAGGCGTTTTCTTTAGTTGACTGATAACATTCATCAATCGACGAATAACATATTATCAGCCTGTTGAAAACAGTAAAAATGAACTTTGAAGTGTTTTAAAAGTAGCACATAAATTCAAAAAAATGTAAAACTTTGGGAAATAATTGTAAGCATGATAATAAGCATGTACAAAAATAACTTTTCAATTTGCATTCCCCATTTGTAAAATCTCATCATTTTTGTAAAATCACATAAATACGAACATGTTGAAAACTTGATTTTGCCAGAATGATTTAAACAGAACTTTGAAACACTTTAGAATGGATTTATAGACTTATACAAGATATGAAAATAGTGTAAATAAGTCTTCAATCCATAAACATAATATTTTACAAATTCAATAGAGTATGAAACACATAAATGTGAAAATGAAGATATATATTGCTTTCATATCTATATAGCTAAACCAAAATAACTTATCCATATAGAAAATAAATAAGTATTATATATCTATTTGTTTGCAAAAACTTTTGTGGATAAAACACATAAACCGTTAAATTGTGTGTGTATAATATCGAGCTTAAGGTATTAACACATAAAGTATAAGCCTTAAACTAATTTACCCAAGCTATGAGATCTTCAATATGCTAGACTTGTTTGCGGATGAAGCTTGATCTTGAATATGACTTAATGTGTAATGGCTTCATTCCGATGTTCCGCCAACCTCCATTTGATGTGATAGTGAATGCTCGATTCCATCAATCCTCCAACATATTGTTTATCTAGAATACCTAATAAGAAAACATAAACACTAGACAAACAATATTAGGAATTGTTTGTAATCATCAAAAGAAGATTAAAATATGTAGGCTCATAACATGAGACCTAACAATCTCCCCCTTTTTGATGATGAAAATAATCTACACAAAGAGTATATAAGATATACAATAAAGAGCAATACTCTTAAAATATACTCACAATCCACTTGTTCCCCCCCCCTTTGGAAACATCAAAATGGGGATAACAAAAGAGTAAGAGAGCGAAAACTCTCCCTATCAATAGGCACGGGTGAGTATAAAACATAAAAAGATATAGGGATTGCTCCTCCTATTAAAATACCATATTAAAAATATGTAATAAAAATCATGGCAACCATGTGAGTAAGCATAAATGTAAGATATGCTAAACAGAACTCACATACAAAGATAGACCAAGTGAACACATATGCATGTGTCATGAAGATAATGTGTCATAAGAGTCTAAAACATAGATATATATCCATAAAACAAACAAAAAAAATCCTAAAAATGAAAATTATAGATTTAAAAATTAAAAATCAATAATCAAATGATTTGTCAATAAATCCAAAAGAAATTCATAAGTTATCAAACCATAAACTATGATTGATTGAGAAAATATATAAATAAATGATGTCTAAATACATAAACAATATGAAAACTCATGAAAAACACAAATTTTGTTTATGAAGAAACAATCATGAGAATTCATGAATAAGTGAGACCAAAAGAGAATTCAAGTGAAAGTTCATGGGAAAAAAATATAAAATATTGTTTTAATGAAGAAATGATCAAGAAAATATTTGAGTTCAAAAGACAAGAGTACTCAATCATTTCTTATAAACAATCTCTTGGCAAAAAGTTTAGTTAAAGATGTTCACTAAGAGATATTTTGTATCAATTTGAATATGAGAAATATCTTTACTATATGCACAATCATGCCAAAGATAATATCAAACAATTTTATGTTTAATCCATAAGGATCAAGGAAAATTATGCTTAGGATAACACAAATTATAATAAACATGTTTCAACCCATATGAAAGCCCGGTAAATATGACATGAATCAAAGAATCAATACATCCGAGGGGGTTGCTAAAACATAGATCTCTCATAAAATCAAAACAAATTATATATCCAAAAAAAGTGTTTGATCAATAGAAGAGATCTTCTTTATAAAACTTGATCAAACAATATAAGAAATACATTATAAACCACAAATAGATGATTCGGAAGCTCAAACACATAAATATCATCATAAGAGTGTTTTATAATGATCCCATAGACACAAACGCATTGTTCAAACCCAAAAAATTTGAAAACAAGGTATACTAACAAAAATTATGTTTTAGTATAGAAAAATCATCTTGATAAAAATTTATATTAATTCATAAAGGATGAAAACATGAAAATCTATGAAAGAGAATCATGAAAAAAATATGAATGATAACTTTTCAAAGCAAACACCCAGTATAAAATTGTTTTTAATTTTGTTTATAAAACTTAAATAGAAAACATATTTAAGAACATGAAAAACTAAAAAGCTAAAGAATTCGTTCTTAAAGATTAAACATGTTTTGGTACTCAATTACTCGGTACCTAAGAGTCTAGGGACATGACCCCTATCATTAAAGCTCAAAGCCCTTGGGTTATGAACCTACTTGGACGCATATGGTGCACGGGCACGGTAAAATTTTTTTTATATATGTGACCTTTTCGATTGCAATGTGTGCAATAAAAGGGTCTAAAAGGTTTGTGTTGACCAAGTGGTGGTGTACGAAAATTATTTGTAAAAATAGGTTTGTCTTGAAAATTATTTTGTAAAACGAGAAACCTTCTTCAAGTCAAAACAAAACTTGGTCAAATGACCCAAACGACCACAAAAATTATACTTATACACATCAGTATGTTTATGATTATCACTATGTGTGTGTACATGTGTATGAGATGGAGAAGCTTGATGGGATGCATAAGGATCAGTATATTTAGGCATAGTGGGTTTTTGTGCATCATAACAAAACTTAGCAATATGGCCTTTTCGGCCGCAAATTGAACATTTGTAAGTTTAGTTATACATGTGTGCAAGTTTTTAATGTTGAATCTAAAGAGGATATTCTACTTTTAATATGATTCAACTTGTTATTATCCACACAAGTATTGTTGTTAGAAGTAGAACATGTATGATTAATTTTAAAAGAATTAATCTCTTTTCTAATGTTCTTAACTTCTAACATAGCATGACATTTAGCATGAAACAAACTAGTATTTTCTAATTTTAATTTTTCATTGCATTCTTTAAGATTTACATTTTTATTTGCAATGAGATCAAACTTAGTGGCTAGTGTTTCATGAGAGGATTTTATTTCGACATGCTTGCTTTTTAAGTTAATATAGTTACGTTGTAATTTCTTATAATCATGCATTAATAATTCATAGCCATGTGTGAGTTCATTAATAGTAAAATCATTTTTATTATCGGACTCGCATACCTCACTAGGGCTATCGCCTAGTGGTCATGTGCATGATGAGGCTCCTTGTGAACTTGAAGAGGGAACCGCCAAAGATCGTCAGATCGCCTCCAAGTTCCCTTGATGTGCTTCAAATAATTTCTAAATTGTATAAGCACTATTAAAATGAACAAGTTCGTTAGAAATACATGGACCTAAAGCATTAAGCATAAATTCTAACACTAACTTGTTCATTGTAAATATTTTCTTATCATGTTTGCTCCACTTGGATTTCTCCAAAGTGGGCACAATATAAGCATTGTCAATAACTTCCCATAAATTTATATTTCTAGATTTTAACAAAAATTTTGAATCTAAAACACCATTGTTCTTAAGGAAAGTTACTATGTCTAGGAACAACATTTATATCATAGCCTACACCGAACATATCCATAATATATAAGCAAGTGAATTAAATAATATCAAAACAAGATTAACAACAATATTAAAGCTTGGATCCGTTAACTCAAGGTGGTTAAACCTTAAATCAAGAGCACCAAGCTCTGACACTAATTGAAAGTACCCTAGAGAGGGGTGAATAGCGTTATTGCTAATCTTATTAGATATTAATACAGATTAAAATTAATTAACAAATATATCCTAACAATGATGATATTCAATGAGATATATGCAAGGATATATATGCAAAGGGGAAAATAAACAAGAAATAATATAAACAAATAGTGGACACAAAGAGCAATCCAAACACAATAATATGATCACGGAGTTCGGACCTTCCATCCTACGTCTCTGCTCCACACTCCCGGGGAGAACTCCATTATTGACACACCCGGTTTGGAAGCTGAAACTTCTCTACACACTCGATTTTCTAGCTTATCGAAAACTCTACAAATCTCTCACAATGTACATACACAAACTACAACCTCAAGTATTGGTCATCACATATCGCTCCCTCAAGTGCTCGGCTTTACTATCTCTCTAGGCTTTACTACCAATGCCACTCCTCTTGGTATCGACTACGTCCTCACTACACACTCCTCTTGGTGTAAATATGTATTACAAGGTGATTCTCTCAAATGAAGCTCAAGTACAATGATTTGTTCTCTAACAATGAATGAGAACACTTTGAAGCTCACTCTCAAGGTTACACTCACCACAACCTCAAATTATACAATATATGAAAATACTTAAGCTCAATAGTTGTGTGTGTAAGCAATGAGAAAATTAAATATAAATTTAAATAAATCTAGAAAATATGAATATAACAATTAAAGCATAAACAAGCTAGAGATATGAGTTTGAAAACACTTCTCTAATAACAAGAGAGAGGGATTGGAAGATTGAAAGCCCAAACAAAAATTGGTCTCCCCTTCCTGTAAAACAATCTTCACAAATTTGATTTTGTAAACAAACACTTAAAACAAATTAAAACTCTTTTTAAACTTGTTTTAAAACCTTATTTTCTTAGTTCAGAAGTGAAATGATATATGGTATATATAGGATAAAGAAACAAAGCTCAAAATCCAAGTAAAATCCAGCAAAAACACAAAAAAACAAAAACTAAAAAAATAACCATTGCAGGCCATCAGTCGACTGACGAGTTGGATCAGTCGATTGATAAGCTGACCGTTGTAGGCGTTTACCCGCTCATCAGCCAACTGACGACCTCTATCAGTCGACTAATGGATCATCAGTAAGTTGATCGAAACAAAACAGAAACTTTTGATGATTCCAGGAGTTTTCTTTAGTTGACTGATAACATTCATTAGTCGACTGATAACATTCATTAGTCGACTGATAACATATTTTCAGCCTGTTGAAAATAGTAAAAATAAACTTTGAAGTGGTTTTATAAATATCAAATAAATTTAGAAAAATGTAAAACTTTGAGAAATGATTGTAAGCATGATAATAAACATGTTACAAAAATAATTTTTCAATTTTCATTCCCCATTTGTAAAATCTCATCATTTTTGTAAATTCACGTAAGTATGAACATGTTGAAAACTTGATTTTGCCAGAATGATTTAAACAAAACTTTGAAACACTTTAGAATGGATTTATAGACTTATACAAGATATAAAAATAGTGTAAATAAGTCTTTAATCTATAAACATAATATTTTTCAAATTCAAAAGAGTATGAAACACATAAATGTGAAAATGAAGATATATATTGCTTTCATATCTATATAGCTAAACCAAAATAACTTATCAATATAGAAAATAAATAAATATTATATATCTAATTATTTGCAAAAAATTTTGTGGATAAAACACATAAACAAATAAATTATTTGTGTATAATATCGAGCTTAAGGTTTTAACACACAAAGTATAAACCCTAAACTAAGTTACCCAAGCTATGTGATCTTCAATATGCTAGACTTAGTTACGCATGAAGCTTGATCTTGAATATGACTTGATGTGCAATGGCTTCATTCTGATATTCTGCCAACCTTCATTTGATGTGATCGTGAATGCTCGATTCTATCCATCCTCTAATATATTATTTGTCTAGAATACCTAATAAGAAAACATAAATACTAGACAAAAAATATTAAGAATTGTTTGTAATCATCAAAACAAAATTAGAAGATATAGGCTCATAACATGAGACCTAACAGTGTCTTGATACTGACTTAGAGAGTGGTCGCTTATATCTCAAGGCAGTTGAGGCCTCATGAGCAGAATTATTCCACACACGACTTAGAGTTGGCAGCGGTGGTCTTTCGTACTTAAAGTGAAGAGACATTATCTTTATGGGGTTCGGTTTGAATTGTTTATAGATTATTAGAGCCTGAGATATTTCTTTTCTCAAAAGGAACTCAACCAGAGGCAGAGGCGATGGGTCGAGTTCATTAAGGACTACGAGTTTGCGCTTCAGTATCATCCAGGAAAGGTGAACGTTGTAGCAGATGCTTTGAGCAAGAAGCATCATCACAAACTTACAGCTTTGAGATGATCATTGTACCAATATCTTCTTACCCTCAGTCAGTTTGAATTCAAACCAAAGGTTGGTGGATGCAGTGTATTTTTAGGAGCATTAGGCGCTCAGCCATCATGGATGGATAGAGTGATCAATACTTAGTTGGAAGACTCATGGATTCAAATTCGAAAGGGAGAGATCTCCAAAGATCCCAAGGTAGATTAGACCATCGGATCAGATGAAGGCCTTCGGATGAAAGGCTGACTAGTAGTGTCGAATATTCTGTAGTTGAAGAAAGATTTGTTCGATGAGGCACATCGTACCAGGTGCATTATGCACCCAGGTACAACACAGATGTACAAGGATTTGAGGAGGCACTTTTGGTGGGATAACATGCGTAGGGATATTATAGAATATGTCTCTAAATGCTTTACCTATCAGTAGGTGAAAGTAGAACATCAAAGACCAGCGGACACCCTACAGCCCTTACACATTCCTGAGTAGAAGTGAATAGATATTTGATGAATTTCATTATGGGATTATCGAGGTCTAGCAAAGAAAATGATTTCATTAGGGTGATTGTTGATCAATTGACGAAGTCGGGGCACTTCTTGCTACTTAAGACAACTCATACGACAAAGACTTACGTAAGGATTTTTATTCGAAAGATTGTGAGATTGCATGATGTCCCAGAGACGATTGTATTAGATCGTGGCTTAGTATTCACATGCCATTTCTGGAAGAGTTTCCATAAATCTTTCGGCAGGCAGTTATCATATAGCAGTATTTTCCACCCGCAGACTGATGGACAGACAGAGGAGTCAACCAGGTGTTAGAAGATATACGTAAGGCATGTGTAATTGATTTCCTAGGTAGTTAGAAAGATCACATACTATTGATTAAGTTTGCCTACAACAATATTTATCAATCGACTGTAGATATGGCTCCTTATGAAGCATTGTATGGGAGGCTCTGTAGATCTCTAATTTGTTGGGCAGAGCTAGAGATAGCTTACTGCTTGGGCCAGATCTTGTTAGAAAGACTTAAGAGTAGATAGCGTTAATACGAGAGCATATTCTTGTAGCCCAGAGTCGGCAAAAGAGTTACACAAATTAGAGGTGATAACCCTTAGAGTTCCAGGTTAGAGACTTTGTCTTGTTGAAAGTATCACCTGTGAAAGGTGTCAAACGATTTGGTAGATGAGGAAAGCTTGCCCTGAGATATATCGATATGTTCAGGATTATTGATCGTGTTGGAGCCATATCTTACCAACTAGATCTTCTAGCATCGATATCAGGTGTGCATGATGTATTTTATATCTCGATGCTCAAGAAGCACGTACAAGACGAGGAGCAGGAAAGAGTGTTTGATGTGCCAGATTTAGAGCTTCAAGCGGATTTAACTACAGTTGAGTCTCCAGTCCGCATCCTTACCAGGGAGGACAATAAACTTCAGAATAAGGTAATCCCATTAGTCAAAGTCCAGTGGAACAGGAAAGGAGCTGAGGAAGCTTCATGGGAGCGTGAAAAAGATATGCATCGTGACTATCGACATCTATTCGAGCAGGTATATTATTAGATATAATATTGATGGTAATTATTTTATCTATATAGTTGTATTTACACTTTGTGCTGGGATGTGGGTATTAACACTTAACATCTAATCATTTGGAACATATGGTATATACATTGGTGGTTCCTTGTTTGCATTTTTTGCCTGACGTACTAGTTCTGTTTAATTAGAGGTTAAGTGGGAGTATTCATATTCTAGGTGTTAAGTGTAAAGTTGCGTGTATGACACATACCTTGTAATTTGTAATAAATTGCCGAATTTTTAGGATGAAATATTATTTAAGGAGGGTGAATGTAAAACCCTAAATATTTGGAAGATATTGTTATATGATAATAAATGAATTGATTTACGGTTGTATACATATATATGTGAATGTATATGTATGCATGTAATTTTCGATCCATGTTCTGGTCGGTCGACTGATCAGAAGGATAGATCGACCGATAGCTTTTCAGGAGTCGGGTTTCGGGTCGGGTTTGTTTCGTATGTATATGTGTGTGTGTGTGTGCCCAAATTTTATCCTCTTTTCCCCTTCATATCTCACGTTCTGATCAGTAGCCACCTCCTCTCAAACCGTAATATTCAAATATTGTTCCTTTGGAGAATTTTTGCAAAGCAAACCCATAAAGTAGGGCGAGTCTACCACTTTCGTGAAGGAGGATCGAGCTTCTTTCACGTTTGAGAGATCCAAACAAAATTCTAAGGCAAGTTCTTCTTCTCCAAACCCAACCCCTTAGTTTTTCCTTTTTGTTTTGATGGTTTAAACCTTAAATTTAATGAATAGATCTGTAGATTCGAACACTAAATGAAGAAAACACATAATCTTGATGATTAGAACCATAATTAATTGATAATTAGTGAAATGATTAGGATTAGAATCCTAATTAATCAACCAAAAACTTGTTTAGTGATGTTTAGGGAGTTCAAATCCTAAAAATCCATGTTTTATTGACGCATACTTGTTTGGCCAAACTTCCACTTTGATAAATACAAGATTTAAACATGTTTTAATACCCCATGTTGATGTTTCACGAGTCCTTTTTGAGAAAGTTGATTAACTTCATGAAAACTGACGATTTGTGTTTCCATACTCTGATCGGTCGACTGACCACATGAATCATTCGACTGATTTGACCCTGAGGATTGTATAATTTTCCTTGTGTCGGTCGACCGATAAATTATCACTGATCAAAGCTTGATCTTGTCCATGTATGTGCACGTTTGCGTCCGGTCGACTGATGAGATATTAGTCGATTGATCTGGAGCTGTTTGTAAGTAATGATCATGTTTGGTCATGACCACGAAGGACGGGACCTCACATAGATACATGTACGTAGCCATGGTGGTGTATGTGTTGGTTTTAGTTACGCATGGATCCTCGGGAGTGTGTGGCAATGTGTCGAACTGTCGCAATGTAGGGGCAACAACTATAGAGTTGCATAAGTTAGCGTTAAATGTATGCATGGATGGCCGAGATAGGTTGTGAGCGGCACGAGATTACGATGCATCGCAGGATACTGCGAGTACCTATGCTCCACATCATACTTCTACATGGATGTCCTAGTTAGGTTCTGAGCCACATGGTATTGCGATGAGCCACAGGATACTGTGAGCACCGAGACTCCACATCTCTTTT
>BQKN01000202.1:21857-62189 GCA_022839385.1 Asparagus kiusianus
ACTCCACATCTCTTTTATTTGCATTGTGTTTTGGATTAGGATGATATTCCTATACTCCGCTTGGTGTCTGAGTTAGATGATAGTAAGCCATATGATATTACGATGAGCCACAAGATATTGTGAGCATATATACTCCACACTATTATTGTTGAATAGAATTACACAGGATTGTGTATTTACTCTCGTGTCACCTACTCCGAGGGTAGTGTGTAATACTGTGTTTTGACATGCACGACGTATCTTAGACGAGGTATTGATGATGTATTCTTTTCCTACTTGTTTTCCAAAATTTTGAGAGTTCGTATTTAGCGATTTACAATTTGAGATATATGGTATATATGAGAGTTTCCTTGTTTGAATTATTCCCTCGGCGTACTCATCTCGTGTTGTGGGTTTCTAAGTCTTAAGTGCTCTCAGCACAGAGTTTTTGATATGTATACATATATGCTATGTGTAGTAATTTTCTATTATAGGCGTTACCCCTTTCCCCTGTGGACGGTGGAGATGTTCTTTCTAGCACTCTGACGCTCGTTGATTCCATATTTTTTAGATAGCGGGTCGGGGCTTCGGAGAGTCGTAGACTCAACATAGTTTTTCGTCATTCATAGGTAGTTAGTTGGTGCTCCACATTTGATTATTCATAGTTTTAGTCTTTTAGAGTTGTATTTTATTTTTGGAGGCTGAGATCCATTGTACTGTTTTTGTTGACTCTTATATGTTAGAGACTCATTGTTCTTATTTTAGTTTATCGGATGTATTTTCTTTTTTTCTGTTGGGACTTAATTATAATTATTATTAGATATCTCTTCTTTTATTGTGTTCCTTGTACTTTAATCTTTGTTATATCTTCTTGTACTTTACTTGCTTTTATTTGACATTTGCTAGAGTGATATTAATGTGATGGTGAAACATGTTTATGTACAGTATGGGGTGCATGACAAATTTGACATCTTGGGTTCATCTTGGACTGCAATCATGTGTGAAACTAGGGGCATCACAACACCGAAGTGACCTCTCCTCCACTCGTCGGCCGACACCTGTAAAGTTGAAGCTGACTTCGCCACCAGCTCATGCCTGGACGAAGTTACCATCCTACCCTCCTTCCACTACTATAAAAGGCGATGCTATTTTCCATTATAGGGTATGCTTTTTTCACCAATCTCTAAATTTAAGAACTACGATAGTTCCTTTTAATTCTCCACACTAGCCACTCACTGACTTGATCGTCGGAGGAATGATCGGGGAATCACACCCCGCCCTCTTACGATTTGTTACTTGTGAAGGAAGGTACAGATTGCCCAAAGACCATACGTTTGGAGTGTTAGAGGACCTTTGTCAACTTAATCTACTTTAATCTGACTGTGTGATTCCATACATCAACACCAACTTATGATGTCATCCTTGACAGGATAGCCACCTATGATGTCATTCTTGATAGGATAGCCACCTAGGATGCGGGCATCCTAAAAGGCCCTTTCTCGACGGCATGCATACGTCTAAGTTGTGCTCATTATAGACGGGACAACATTCGTCTAGGATATGTCATCTACGATGTAAGGATTTCTACTAGTAAGACATATTTCATGGGTTTTTTTAAAGCAAGTGAGAGCTCCTATTTCCTTTTCTTTGATTTCTAAGAAACCAGCCAATTACAGCCCGAAAAAGTCAAAGTATCTGAATAGCTAAAGATAAGACAGTTTAACTGATTATATTTTATAGACATGCATATGTTCTGCATGTCATTTTAATAATCCAAAACAAAAAGATGTAGAATTGGGTTATTTGCAAGACATTCACCATAGCACTTAATTTGGTACTTACCCACTGAGTCTGGTTTAGACGCCACAAATATTGCGAGCGCAGACTTAGATAATGATTATATTACATATTGAAGAGTTATATATCATGAGTTCCAGATAATCCATCCCATGGAAGCAGCTACAGGAACATGCATGTGCAAACTTATCACCTTACAATTAAGGGGGTTTGTTTTTTTACTAATTAGAGCATGTTTGGGAACTTTTGTTTAAGGATTATAATCTATAATCTATAAATATTGTAACCTAGAATAATTGTAACCTAATGGAGTATAATCTAGAGTATTTGGTAACTTTAGTGGATTATAATTCATTTCTAATAGTAGAGTGTTAGGTAAATAAATGGATTATAATCCATTATAATTGCCAAAAAGGCCAAAAAGACGTGGTGTTGGCGGTGAGTTGTCATCAGGGTATCATTTCAAGTGCTAATGCTGCTCAAAAATCCAAATCAAAGGAGCGATGCACCAACTGTAAGCTCCTTGGCCATAATCGCGATTTATGCTAAAAGCTTATTGGGTATCTACCCCATTATCGCCTCCACCATTGTGGCCAGCAAAAGGGCAATGAAAACCCCAAGGAATCATCCTCCGGATCTGCTGCTACTAATGCTTTTAGCACAGGTCAATATCAACAGCTCCTTCGAATGTTGGGAGAGGTAAATCTACCCGCTAAGGCAAATCTTGCAGGTATAACAAGTTGCTTATTCTCTGTCGTTATTCTTCCATTTGGATTATGGATACAGGAGCTACGGACCATATTTCATATTCATCTAACATTTTTACAGCTCCACCTTTCCCTAGATCTATTACCATTCCCATGGGTCAAACATACCTACTTCTTGTATAGCTTCTATGCAGTTAACTACAAGAATTCATCGTGATAGCATCTTTTGTGCTCCATCTTTCAAGTATAATCTTCTCTCTGTCAAAAAAATTTGTCATGATTTACATTGTTCAAGAAAAAAATTACCATCATATTGTATATTTCAGGAAACTCTTGACGGGGATAAAGATTGGTTGGGACCGTGAACAAGGCGGATCGTACTACATAGAAGCTGATTCTGCGCATAAATCCCTCCTTTCTTCTTCGCATTCCTTTTGAGTTATAGCACCAACGGGTTGGCCAACATCCTTCTCTAGAGCCTTTCAATAAATTGAGTAGTATTTTATTGTTTAAGAATAATTCTTCTCATGTTAGTGATGTTTGTCCTCTTGCAAAACAATCATGTTTATCTTTTCCTTCTAGTTTCTATATATAAGCACTAGTTTTGCTTTTGGATTAATTCATGTCGACATTTGAGGAAAATATTCAGTCGACCGACAATAGCCCCTTCACTCCAACGATCAAGCACGTATTTCAAAGTGCGGAACCAAACCTCAGGTTCATTTACGTGACAACGAAAAATATTGAGTTCACAAAATTTCACTGCTTAGTCAACCGACAATAGCCCCTTCAGTCGATTGATAACGTACACAATCGTGCATACCCAAACATCCCCATCGGTCGACTGATTGTCTACATTAGTCGACCGGCTGCTTCAATCGGTCGACCGATTGCCAGCATCGTTCGATGGACCAGAACCAAAGTTCAAAACCTGTAATTGATTATTTTCGGTGTAAAAATTAAAAAAAAAATCAAAACTCTTCAGGGAACTCATAACTATAACTTATTTTAACATAATTAGAATTTAACCTTCTACATGAAAACACCTATTTAGATATTTGATCGAAAAAGCTAACCTTAACATGATTATACGCATAAATCATCATGAAACCCAATAAATCTCAACATATCCTCATGTTAAAAATTTATTTAAGATCTTAAATTCAAATCAGAGAATTTGTTTATAACTTTATAAGACACAAAGATCAAACTATGTATCATATAATTTGAAAGAAACAATCTTTATACTTAAACTAGGTTCTAAGGCCCAATAAAACAAATAAAACTCAATAAAAAAAACTAATTAAAAATGGGGATGGGATTGGAGGAGATAAAACTCGCCTAAAAACTCGTGATGAACTCCTAAACACGCAAAAGAACAGATCCTCCTTTGCCAAACGTCGACGATCTCGCCGTCTTCTCGGTATTTACTTCACAAAGCTCTCAAAAATCGCCAAAAATATGAGCTAGGGTTTTGAGGGAGAGGGTGGCTGCTAGGGTTCAAAAATATGATGTAAAGGAGGATTTTTGGGTGTATATGCTCATATATATATTAACGAGCCCGAAACAAAACAAACATACCCAAAACCAACTCAACTCAGGAAACAGCCCGTCGGTCGACTTATGCTTGCCATCAGTTGACTGACAAGCTTGTATCAGTTGGCTGATAGTAGCCATCAGTCGACGGAACCGAAGCTAAAAACAGCCTACATGTTTTCATGTTGTGCATGCTTTAACTCGTTTTGTGCATGTTTAACACTTGTATACTCTCATATATACACTTAATTGACCTCACATCCATTGTTAACATAATCATTCATCCATAAGTGATATTTACCATAATAAAAACTCGTTTATTACTATAAATCATAAAATTTTCAAATTTACAGGGTTTTACATTCACCCCCCTTTAAAAGAATTTCAACCTCGAAATTCTGCAACCGTATCATTAAGATTAATAATACAAGGAAAGCACGTTGAGGTGATAATTCAGGTAAGGAAAACCTCCTGTACACATCTCGTACCATTAATCCCAAGATATGAAACATAAGCGATGTTTACACTTAACAATCTAAAATGCGAATACTCCCACTTAACCCCTAATTAAACAGAACTAGTACGTCGGGCGAAAAATCTAACTAGTACATCGAACGAAAAATCCAGACAAGGAACCCTCATATATATACCATATCTTATGAATGATTAGGAGCTAAGTGTTAGTACCCACATTCTAGCGTTAAATGTAAATGCAGCTATACAAATAATCATGCACACAAACAAACCATAGTTAGCATTATACCTGCTTAAACAGGTATGGTTAGTCATGATGCATATCCTCCTCATGCTCCCAAGAAGTTTCCTCAAATCCCTTTCGATTCCATTGAACTTTGACTAAAGGAACGATCTTATTTCTATGTCTCTTGTCCTCTCTAACAAGAATGCGAATTGAAATCTCAATGGTGGTCAAATCAACCTGAATCTCTAACTCTGGTGCATCAATCAACCTTTGTTGCTCCTCATCATGCAAATGCTTTTTCAGCATCAAAATATGAAAGACATAGTGTATACTCGACATCGATGCTGGAAGATCTAGCCAATACGAAACGACTCCAACACGATCAAGGATCCTAAACGGTCCAATGTATCTTGGGACAAGCTTCCCCCGTCTACTGAATCGCTGGACATCCTTCATAGGTGACGCCTTCAACATAACATAATCTCCAACATGGATCTCTAAAGGTCATCACCTCTGATCTGCGTAGCTCTTTTGCCGACTTTGAGCGGCAAGAATACGTTCCCGAATCAATGCTACATTTTTCGTAGTCTGTCTCATGAGCTCCGACACAAGTAATAAGCTGTCCTCTGGCTCTGCCCAATAAATCAGTGATCTACAAGGCCACCCATACAATGCCTCATATGGAGACATACCTATGGTTGCTTGATAATTGTTATTGTAGGCAAACTCAATTAATGTAATATGATCCTCCAAACTACCCTGGAAATCAATAACACATGCCCGCAAGATGTCCTCCAACACTTGGTTACCTCTTTCCATTTAACCATCTGTCTATAGGTAGAATACACTGCTATAAGATAGCTGGCTACCAAAAGAATTCTGGAAGCTCTTCTAGAAATATAAAGTGAAAACTGAGCCTTGATCCGAAACAATCATCTCTGGAACTCCGTGTAATCAAACTATCTCCTGGATGAAAATCCTCGCATAAGTTTTTGCCATGTAAATGGTCTTAACAGGTAGAAAATGTGCCAACTTTGTCAACCGAGCTACAATCACCCAAATCGAATCATTCCCCTTGCTGGACCTCTGCAATCCTACAACAAAACCCATCGAGATATCTACCCACTTTCACTCAGGAATGGGTAAAGGCTGTAGGATTCCCATGGGTTTTTGATATTCTGCCTTCACTTGCTGACATGTAAAGCACATAGCTACGTACTCCACAACATCCCTACACATGCCACTCCACAAAAAATACCTCTTCAAGTCCTTGTACATTTTGGTTATTCTTTGATGCATAGTGTACCTGGTGCGATGTATCTCGTCAAACAAATCCTTTTTCAATTGCGGATTATCTGGTACCACTAGTGGACCTTTCATCCGAAGTCCTCCGTCTACTCCAATGGTCCAATCGGTTTAGGGCTCTTTAGAAATCTCCTCCTTTCGGGTTTGAATTCAAGAGTCTCCTAACTGGGTGCTGATCACTCTATCAATCCACGATGGTTGCACAGCTAAAGCTCCAAAAAACACACTGTTCTCTCCGATCTCTAGCCTAAAATCATACTGGCTGAGGGTGAGAATATCTTGATATAACAAACACCTCAAAGCTGCAAGCCCGTGACGAGGCTCCTGCACAGGTTGAGATGCGTACTAAATCTACGCATGAGCGACCCATTGGTCTTGTAGAGGTATGTCCCCCAAAGCAGAAAAAGACCGCTCATAAGTCACATATTAGTCAGCGTGCCCGTGAAGTAGAGTTACGAGGTGCTATAACTGCTGGTGGAGAGGAATGTAATGTTCCATTATTTTCATGACCTTAAAATGGTGCTCTTCTGGATTTCTTGAACCTAATCATGTCCCGTGTTTCAGGAAGTCATGGCTGAGGTGAACTTCTACGCGACTTTGTATTTTCTGATCCTAGCCATTTAGATAGCTCGAGCTTTGTGCAGCAAATATGTGATGCCATTCGTTATGAGGCTACATATGTTGGAGCAAACTGGGATGCTAACCGGGATAATACTGTTGAACCAAGTATTTTATGCCCAGGTATATTTAACACCGGTAATACACCCTTTAATCACTTTCGCGTTTCATTCTCTTTTAGACAAATTGAAAAATGTGGGTACGAATATAGGGGTGGATGAGCCTTCTGCCACTGCCACAAGTGAGTCCGCACTTCTCTATCATGAACTTTTAGCTTCTTTTTATATATCCAACACTTAAATTCTCGTACAGATACTGCATTAGAGAGACTAATCGAGGATGAGACTTTTCATGGCATGGATCTCGGGGGATTTAGTGAGCACATGTACGTTTTAGCACCGAGTTTCTCAGGATACGACACTAGGTTGCTCGTTGAGATGTTAGTAGAGCAAGCTACCAGAGAGGCTGTAGGACCATTTGTTGAAGGTGGTTCTTCTGCAGGTATGCATCTAATCTCCGACGTTGTAATTTTTTTATTTGTCGAAATCTCTATTTGACTGATAGGGAATTCTAATCGTAGGACCAGCCACTATACTGATATGGCTGCGATTTTTAGCATCCCTAGTTTACATGAGGGTGTTTTATCCGCAGGTACGCGTGTAATCCTGTGCATCATCATTCTCTTCATTTGTCAAAATTTTTATTTGACTAACAAAGAGTTGTAATCGCTGGACCAGCCGCTAAGACTGATACTATTACGATTCCTGGTATATCCAGCCTGCCTGAGGGTGGTTTATCCATAGGTACGCACGTAATCCTCTGCATCATCATTCTCTTCATTTGTCAAAATTTTTATTTGACTAACAAAGAGTTGTAATCGCTGGACCAGCCGCTAAGACTGATACTACTACGATTCCTGGTATATGCAGTCTGCCTGAGGGTGGTTTATCCACAGGTACGAACGTAATCCTCTCCATCATCATTCTCTTCATTTGTCAAAATCTCTATTTAACTGACGAAGAGTTGTAATCGCAGGACCAGCAACAAGGACTGATACTACTACGATTCCTGGTATCTCCAGTCTACCTGAGGGTGGTTTATCCGTAGGTACGCACGTAATCCTCTGCATCATAATTCTCTTCATTTGTTGAAATCTCTATTTAACTGACAAAGAGTTGTAATCGCAGGACCAGCCACTAGGATTGATACTACTATGATTCCTGGTGTCTCCAGTCTGCCTGAGGGTTCTATCTCTTCTCCACTAGAGGGAAGTATAGTCATGAGTCAGTCGTTCGATTCTCATCTTCAAGTTGCTGTTCCCCTAAACCCTCTGGCTATTACAAAATCTCCTAGAGGAGTCGATATGCTGTCAACAGTCATGCCTGCTATCATTCCCGAGCCTGCCGAGACTAGATTGGTGGAGCCTGCTACATGACATCAAATTAAAGGAACCTTTGTCGACACTGGTAAGCTTATAATTCGCTCTGAATTTCCCCACAATATTCTAAGGTTTCTTACCTCTTCATATGATTATTTGTAGGGTTTTCACCATCTCCATATGAGTGCAATATGGTTTTATTATCTGATACTAATCCAGGCACAAACATATTCCAGATAGATCTTGAGAGTTTCCTTACCTTCTTGGGTAAGATGGTCAAGAGGATCGTTCATCATGGATTCTGTTTTGATCAGTACAGACGATCACTTGATCCTCATATGATGATGATTAGGGAGGAGGGGGTACCCCGAGCTAGCTGATTCCCTTGTTGTGGATCTTGCTATACTAGAGCACGAATCCCAAGAGTTAGGGGAATGGAAGACTAGAGGTGTTTCCTATTTTGTTGCTACTCAGTTAGAATCTGAGTTGAAGCAGTGACATGACTCTAGAGTATTCATTGGACATGATCTTCAGTCACAGGAGAGCTCTGTTATGTAGATGAGGGCTAATCTCTTGAGGAAGGATAAGGCTAAGGCTGATTTACTTAGCTCTCTAGCTTCGACCGACAAGGAGATAGCTAAACTTAAGAAGGCCTTGAAGTATGCCGAAGAATCTCCCGCTATTCTTGAGGACAACTTAGCCAATGCTAAAGACTCTCAAAGACAGACATTAGAGAATCTGGAGCCTGCAAAAGAGAAGTTGGCTAAGTTGAGGAGTGCAGTCGCAAAGATACTGGATACATCTAAAGATTTCATTTGAGTTGAGTTGCAGGCTAAACTCAAGCAGAGTTTTGCCGAAGATCTTTCTATGCTGGAAGACCGGATTCTCAATCGCGGATTGTACTCAGAGCGATAGTTCCTTCATTTTGACTTTATTAATGAAATAAAATCTTTTACTTAGCTCACTCTTCTCTTTATTATGATTATTATCCAATCTAGGATGAATATCCATAATATTTATAGGATTTTTGACAAACCCTCAGCCATTAACGAATTTGGCTTGCCTTTACCGATTACCGTTTGAATCGGATTAGCATGCAGATTGTTCAAATCCTTTCTACATGTGATGTTGTGCTAAAAGAATGATTTTGTTTAGACTTAGCGCTATGATTTTTGAATACATAGACTTACTTATCCCTTGCAGGGTTCTCATAGGATTTTTGACAAACCCTCAGTCATTAACGGGTTTGATAAGCCTTTATTAACTACCATTTGAGTTGGGTTGGCATGCTATTTGTTTAAGTCCGTTCCGTATGTAACATTGTGCTAAGAGAGTTAACTCTCTAAGTGCTACGATATTAAATACGTATACTTCATCTTTCTCACAGGAAAAGACTACCCGCTAACGGGTGTTAGACGCTGACTTATCCCTACTTAGGCTTCAGGATAAAAGTACCCAGACTTA
The DNA here is from genome assembly GCA_022839385.1 of Asparagus kiusianus. Taxonomy (NCBI): domain Eukaryota; kingdom Viridiplantae; phylum Streptophyta; class Magnoliopsida; order Asparagales; family Asparagaceae; genus Asparagus; species Asparagus kiusianus. The sequence continues at coordinate 31,342 of BQKN01000202.1, forward strand.
GATTCTGTTATCCTTTTCAATCGGTGAAAGACAAAACCAGCAACATGTGTTAGACATAAAATTATCTCTAATTAGGGATAGAGATAAAATCCCCCGTGTATGAAGTGCACGGATTTGAAGTCAGGGTATGTGTCTTTTCTTAGGGTAAAAGCCAAACCCGATGCTGGAGAGAAAGAATTTTATATTCTGTCTCAAGGTCTTATTTATGGTAAAGACGAACCCAAAACACGAGAGGAAGAATTTTATATTCTATCTCCCAAAACTGGAGAGGAAGAATTTTATATTCTATCTCTATTTGCAAAGAAAATTCGAGGTAGGGTCTCCGCCCCCATAATCTGGAAAGGTAAAACTAGGAGTGGGATCTCCACTTCGAGAATCGAAAAGATTCAAGCAACTCTAACTTTTATAGGATGTGTTGCTTAATCCAAGAAAAGAATCCCTCATTTATTGAGGTGAAATTCTGATTTCTACCCTAACTTTTATAGGTTTGGCTGAAATAAAAGGGTGGAAATCTCTCGTTTATCGAAAGTGGGAATCCGAACTTGATCCTAACTATCTATAGGTTTGACCAAGTAGGGTAAGAGGCAATCATAACTTTTATAGGTTTGATTGCTCAAATTAAAAGTGGACCTCTCGTTCATGGAAGGAATCGAGAGGGGAATTTGGCTTTGGTCCTAACTTTTATAGGTTTGACCAAGAAAGAAGTGAGAGTGTAATACCGATAACAGTGAAAACTGCCAATTTTTACTGGCCACTCGATGGAAAATTTTGATGTTAAGTGATCAAGATTTAACACGTTAAGTTTGAAAGACGTTGAAGATTGGTGGATAGAAGTTTTGGTGGACCCACCGTCAATTGATTTGATCAGTAGGGGATTTTGTGAGGAAAGATTAATCTATCAAAATGGTCGAATCTCGTCTCAGCAAAAGAATTCACGAGAGTCGATGAATTCGATGTCAATAGCAAGATATGTTCCAACTTTGAAAACATTCAGAGTCTAAGTGTGGATCTCTTATTTATCATTTTTGTAGTAACTGGGTTATCCCTAAGAATACAACACGTAGTATTCTTCCGGGAAATTCCCAATACATGGGTTATCTTGAATGTACTAAGGGTAGTACTTTTTTAAGAATTTCTCGTTTATCGGCATCATGAGTCGGGCACCTTTCTTGGTGATAAGGCGATATGTGCCGTTCGAATAGACTATCTCTACCGCAACTGGTCCTTCTTATTTAGGGTCAAACTTGCCTTTCTTCTTAGAATTGAGGATCATTGGTCGTCGGACAGCTAAGACCAAGTTCTTCGAGATGTTTCTGATGTTATTCTTCGGTCGTCATCTCCATTGCAAGAGAGATCCGAAGAGATAGAATTTAAATTTCCAATGGAAGAACTGCTTCACTCTCATATAATAGAGAATACGGGGTTGCTTCAGTAGGCGTGCGAACTGTGATGCGATAGGCCCATAGAGCTTCGCCGAGTTTATCATCCCAATCTTATTTATTAGTCTTCACGAGTTTTGACAAAAGTTTTATGATAGTCTTGTTAAAGGCTTCGATCAATCCATTCGCTGTGGGATTGTAAGCCGTCGATGAGACGTCTTGAATTTTGAACTTCTCGAAAAATTTGATGAAGGCATTACTGACAAATGAGGACCGTGGTCATGTATGTTTCGTCTTGGGATACCATACCGATAGATAATATGGTGTTTGATGAAAGCCACGACGTTGCTCGTCTTAACTTCTCTGAGCGGAATCGCTTCAGCCCATTTGGAGAAGTAATCGGTGAAGGAAATTCGTGCTAAATACATGCAAAATACGCAGCGGAATACTGTATGTATAATTATGCTAAGCATGTAGAGAGCTTGAAATACATAATAGGACCATCCTAATTAAATCTAACATAATCCCTATATTAAAGAGAGCATACAAGAGTTAGAAAGTCATACTTTCGAAGCGTGATTCGATGGAAGATCGAACAACCCCTAGCTCTTGCTCCTTTTAGTAGAAAATCTCCTCGTAGTGGATCTCCAAGTCTTCAAGTGGGCTTGATAAAATCGGAGTCTTCTTGAGACACAAGGTAAGATATCCACCCCGAGGTCCTTTAAAATCCTACTACTTCCTCTTACTTAAAGATTGCTAGAGTTTAGTAAGAGGTAAATCTCTTTTCTTTTCTTTTATGGAAAACAACTATGAATAAACCATTTGTTTAATTTTTCCATTAACCATGAAAGAAGAAAGAGAGCTCATATTTATAGAGTAAGAATATGTCATGACATGAATGACTCATCCTATGAGTCACACCATGAGTCACCATAACAATGATTCTCTTATGAGTCATGCAATGACTCATCTCATAAGTCATGCAATGAATCATGAAGAATCAAAACTATGTGCTAAAACCATGTTCTCAAACCATACCACCTTGATGACTTATCTTATGACTCATTAATCAAGGTATAATGAAGTGCATATTTCATTAATAAAAATAGCACATCAATACAGTATTTCATAATTTTCCAATCATTAATTAATAAGTCATCATATGACCAAAAAGTTAATGAGTTGACCAAAAGCTAACTGTTGACCAAAAAGTCAACCAGTTGACTAAAAGTTAACTTTATGGGAAACATACTGGAATTTATTTCTTTAGCACATAGCATTCTGATTTTACCGATACGTATAACCGTTTATGTGTATTCGGTAAAAATCATATATGTGTATCAATCATACACATTACTCTATAAATTTGTATTTCATAGGATTCAAGTACGCACTTGGTGTGACTCTAGGGCCCAACTTGAAGACTCATAGGGGTGTTAAATGGGTGGGTTTGGGTATTAAATGGGCGGGCAATAAATGAGCGTGTATATTTTGCCCATTTACCCATTTATGGCCCATTTAAGATTTTCTAAATGGGCAGGTTTTTGCCCACCCATTTAATAAACGGGCCGCCCATTTACCCGTTTAACTATATATATATATATATATATATAAAATACTTTTAGGGTGTTTCTGTAAACTTTTAGGTGTTTTGTTGCAAACTATAATAGCTATATACAGCTTCCACAAAGTCACCTTGCAAAAAGTAACAACAATAATGAAACGTACATCTTGAAACAAGATAGCCTCATCCAGGTTTGAAGAACATCAAGAACTGAAAAAAGTAATGCACATCCCGACTACCATAACCAGATTGAAAACAAACATTTCATAAGACCAACACTGAAAAAGTTAAACCGACATAGATGTAATATTCAAGTAAAAAAAACTTCCTTCACGGTCAAGCACTCCATTCTCCTTTATAACGTCATCAATATCCTGCAACTCAACTACAAGCTACCCAAAATGGCTAAAGAGGAGGTGAAGATACTGGGAGCATGGCCGAGCCCATTTGTGATGAGGCCGAGGATAGCGCTGAACCTCAAGGGAGTGAAGTATGAGTTTCTGGAGAAAGTTTTGGGGGCGAAGAGCGAGTTGCTGCTGAAGTTGAACCCTGTGTATAAAAAGATACCGGTGATGATTCATAATGGGAAGACTGTTAATGAGTCTATGATCATTGTTGGTGTATATCTCTCCAACTTCCAGAATAACATAAATGACCAAATATTTATCACAACAAATTAAGAGTTACCTAAATCAGATGCACAAGTTAAAAGCCCTCCAACCTTGTCGAAGTTGTTAACTAAGGCAATGGAGATCAATACCATGTAACTGTAGCAGAAATTGACTGTAATCGAACTCAAATGCATAACTACTATCTGCAAGAATCTCCAATGGTTAAATAGTTAATTTGTAATGTACAATAAAACTCAAAAGGATTATAATGATAAATGTCGCCAATAGAAAAATATGGTGTTACACTTAAATGAGTTCAGAATTCATGGAAGGGCCATTTTACATGCAAAGAGAACTCATGAGTTCGCATGAATAGAGGTGAAGGACAGATTCATGAATTCTTAATGGGGACTACATTTCACCCTGCATCTACTTGGAACTGTACTAGCATAGATATTTTAGCTTCAAACTTTTAACCGCAATTTATCCTTCTAAAAATATCAATCCAAGGATGCTAAGTTCTAATAAATTTACTCTAACTTTTAACCGCAGGTGATAAGGTACTCGTGGCTTATACAGAACCTGAGAGAGGCTTTGCTCCTGGTGGGGATCATTCTCAAGTAAAAACTTCCCAGTTCTTCAGCAACAACAACTTTAAATAAGGTTAATAAACAAAAAATGATTTACAAAAAATAATGTAATAAACATGGTATTTATTATAGTATATATGAATATCAATTTCCCAAACAAATTGGCAAGAAGGCGCCAGCAACTGATGAGTTGATATAAAGGGACATAGCCATTGAGATCAGTGTGAAGGTTAAAGAGATTGGAACAAACAAGTTATCACATAAGTTAATATACTTAGTACAAGCAGTTAAACTAGAATATCTAGATTCTCTATAGGCACGCAAAGAGATCAACATATTTCTTAACACAATACGAATTTCTAATGAAAAAACTGCTCTCAACTCTCATCCAATGTTGAAATAATCAATTGATCACCAGCTGAAAGTACTGATCCATAAAACCATATAAGCAGGTGTTGATCATTCACAATATTCCTTGTCATAATACAATTATAGTGATATAAATGAAATCACTAACACATGAGTGCAATGTTTGACTAGGGTTTTCTACCTTGTGTTGGTCCTAGTCTCTTTCATGTCATAATACAGATTATAAGATGGGAATTGGGAGATACGGAATATGCATGAATAAAACATAGTATCATCACATAATCACTTTCACCTTCCGATTCAGAAACATCTAGATTACTGAAATCATGTATTAATAAATTTCCTTCTTCAACTGCCAGAGCTGTATTTAATAAGAAAAAATAATATTAATATTTTATGATAAAATATGTAGCCCGCAACAATACAAAAAAGCAATGAAGGAAAAAAAAGAAGGCAACTCACAAGGAATCCCGTCTAACCAAGAACCTGTACAAATTTGAGCTTCAACATTCTCCGGAAGAAGACAATTTCGATACTTGTCAAGCACATGTCCCACAATGTTGAAAGCAGAGTTAGAGGCCACCGAAGTAATAGGAATACTCAATATATCTCGAGCCAACATCGATAATTGAGGACGCTTCTCGCATTCGCCTTTCCAATACTCGAGAACATTCAAATGATCATTTTTCTTTCAACTGACTAATTTTTCATCTAGATACTCTTCTAACTGAGACTTGGACCTATTTGCTAAATATAGTTGACTCTCAAACAGTTCAAACTCAACCATCTCATCATTAGGAACATCTCCAAAGTTCTCTTCACCACCGCTCTCAGCTACAGATATACCTAGAGATGCTCGCTCATATTCTTTGTAAAGACTTCTCAGTTTCTCTAAGATAGTCAACACATAATCAGAACTAACTCCCAATTTCTCAAAGCAAAACTCTACATACTTCACCTTGTATCGGGGGTACAAAATGACTGCAAATGACAAAATAACACTATAACATTCCCAATATTTATCAAATTTTATTTTCATATCATTTGCCATGGATTTTATATCTTAATCATCACTTTTCATCTCCTCCATTATGCATTTTTGAATCTTAAACACTCCACCAAGATATAAGTTGGCAGTTGGATATTTACTTCCAGAAAAAAGAGTGGACACTTCATAAAAATGGTTTTAAAAACTTTACAAATTTTTCAGCCTTTACCCATTCTTCACTTGATGGCAAAAAATTAAAGTTTGGATCAATCGACTCCAAGTGTTCAAATGCCCGACGAAAGTTCAAAACACTCTCCAACATTAGAAACATAGAATTCCACCTGTTGGACACATCCTGCTGAATTTTTTTCGCTTTACCTGAACAAGTTTGTGCAATGCACTCTGCAAACTTCTTTTTTCTTCTAGGAGGACTCTTCACATACTTGATGCATTCTCTTATCTTAGATAATGATTTATCGATAACCTTTAGCCCATCTTGCACAACAATATTTAGAATATGAGCACAACACCGCACACGCAAAAAATCACCATTACTAACAAAATGATCTTCTAAAAAACTGGATGATATTTTAAAATTCTCATGAAAACATCATTATATGATGCATTGTCCAAGGTAACAGTAAATTTTTTTTCAATACCCCAATCCTTCAACAAATGAAATAACTTCTCTACTAGAATTGCTCCACTATATGGGGGTGAAACATGAGATGGAGCTAATATCTTATTCTGCAACATCCAACAGTCATCAACATAATGTGCGGTGAGAGACATATAGTAGTCAGAGGTGGTAGAAGTCCATAAATTCGTGGTTAGACAAATTCTACTAGGAACTAGCTTTAAAGCTTGTTTAAGATTTTCTTTCTCTTTCTTGTACAACTTGATCAAATCTGTTTTAGCAGTGTTCCTAGAAATATGCTTGACTTCAGAATTTAGAAAACTATGTAACTCACGGTTTCCTCGATGTTCGACAAAAGTGAATGGATAACCATGCAATGCAATTACTTTAGCAAGCATTTCTCTATATTTTTCTTGATTTAGTGGCATACTTTTCCTGGAAGAATCAACCTCATCTAAGTTTCTTTCGGGCAAGAATCAATGTGTCTCAACATTGTCTTAGTGCCGTGACCACCAACATAAATATGATTACACATATTACATTGAACTTTAGTTTTCTCATCATTATCGGTAGATAACTTCGTAAAGTGATCTCAAACTTTTGATGTTTGTCTTTTTTTACGTTTAGAAGTACTCTCATCATCACTACCATCATCATGGATGCTAAATTGATCATTTAAAGACATGATCACTGGAAAAAAATTTAATAGCACATCAATTTTGTTAGTAAACAAATAATAGAGAAACTTTTAAATTTTAACCAAGAAAAATAAAAGTGACAGAAAACATATGACAAATAACAACCTTGAACAATACATTAGGAAATTCTACATTCAATCCCTCAGATAATACATTAGGAAACAAAAATAGTTCAACTAAAGTTCTGATCCTCAGTCAATACATTTTGAAGTTCTACACTGCTACCTAAAGGTGGGTTTTACACAGGTTTAAATGCATAATACAATAAAACATGAAGCAACAAAGAATGATCTGATTAAAATAAACATTCTATTTAGCCCTATTTTGTTCAGGTGTGCAACTTATATACCTGGCACTAATTCAATAATTTATAAGCAAATAAGCAAATGCAGTCGAAAGCAATAATATCTAGAAATAAATGAAGAAATAAAATGCATAAATGGCGACATAGAGATATATGAGCAGATGGTAGGTTTAGTCCAGCTTTAACTAATTTTTTTACCAAACCAAACCACACCCATATAAATTGAAAATCAAATTAAACCTAATCGATTTGGTACAGTTTACTCGGATTGGACCTAGACAAATCAAGCCTCTCTCAAAAAAATAAAAAATTCTTTCTCACATCTCATATCCTGAGTTGAAGATTAAACTCACCTATTTAACTACTTACGAAATTTGAATCTTTACTAATTAGGATGTACTAATATTTTAGTTCAAAATCATCTTTTCATTAGAAAATAATGCAAGTTTTTGGAGCATTAATTACAACGAGTCATCTGCTCAGTTAAATTCTAAAAACCAATTTGAACTCAATCGAACTCAAAGGAACAGTCAAATTTTTAAGGGAATACCTAGATCCGAGAGGTGGTTGAGGGCCTTGAGGCGGTTGAGGTAGCGGAGGAGGAGGCGGAGGAGGCGTGATTAGCGTCGGAAGCTCTGGGTTCGAGAGGCGATTGAAGGCCTTGAGCCGGCGGATTCGAGAGGCAGTTGAGGTGACGGAGGAGGAGGCGGAAGAGGAGGGATTCGGGTATGGATTGAGGGGACGGAGAAGGAGGCGGAGGAGGAGGGATTGAGGCGACGGAAGAGCTCAGAGAGAGAAATGAAGGGATTTTTAGGGTTTTGTTTTGGGAAAAAGGGTGGGCGGGTATAGAATGCCCATTTAGCACCCGTTTAATTGGATGTAAAATGGACCCACCCGTTTAGACCCATTTAATTAAATGGGTGGGTTTTGGGCGAGCCAAATGATGGGTGGGCCAGATGGGTAAATGGGTATGGGTATAAATTGACTTCCCTAAAGACTCAGTAGTGGATCATATCCACAAGTACAACAGAGGTGCTAGCTACACATGAAGACTACCCGGGTATAAGTTGTGATAAATGTCTACAAGATACTTACAAAATTTTATCAGGACCACAAGTACCCGGGATAGAGCTCAATTAGTGTTTGTTGATATTAAACTCATAACCTATAAGATCAAACTGACAATCAGTTTATCTTATTTACCTCGGCCAAGGATTTCCAAGTTATACAAACAATCTTATGACTTCAACCCCCTATACTGGGAGAGACGAATCCCCATCTTGGCTTCTCAATATCTACTTATGCCTCGGGATGTACCTAACAAGAACTGTTATGCACAACTCGATGAGAACTGTGGTTAGGTAAAAGTCTAAGTATACCAATACTGACATGTAAGATATTGCACTCATGCCTCAGGTCATGAGACTACTATGTACTATATCACTTGAGAACTTTTATTTGACAGTTAAGTATAATTACCAACTAGATGTTCTTGATGAGTCGTTCAGTCAACTCATTCAGTAATGAGTTACCTGTATACTGTATCTTGATGTCTTATATCAATGATCTAAGAGATGGATCATCGTCCTTCCAAAGGAGAAATAGAGTATACACTAGTCTTTCCAAAGTGATGATGTCCTATTTTAACACTTCATCGACTAGGAACATTTTAGAATATACGTTAGCGACAAATCAGATCTCTTCATTACGATCATATCCGAAATGTTTGATAGTCTAGTATCATTCTAAAGACTTTATCTGTATTTAAAAATACGAGATAAATCTGACCAAAATAGCATACTATTATTTTGAACAAGGATGTTATATTCATATAGGTCCTGTTACAATATACAATTATTGCCTGCAGGACACCTATATCTAACAAACTCCCACTTGTACTAAGGCCAATCATTATAGTATCTAATACCCAATAGCTCAATAAGTTTTTCAAATTGTGTATGAGCAATTGCCTTTGTGAATGGATCTGCTATATTATCTTTTGTGTCAACTCTTTCAATCTTGATCTCTTGGCGATCAAGTATCTCCCTGATCAAGTGATACTTTCTCAGAATGTGTCTGGACTTATGGTGAGACCGGGGTTCCTTTGTCAGAGCTATTGCAGCATTACTATCACAGTATAAAGGTACTGGATCTTTAATGGCGGGAACAACTTCCAGCTCTAAAAGGAACTTCCTCATCCAGACAGCTTCTTTGGCTATATCATTTGCCGCAATGTATTCGGCTTTAATAGTAGAGTCTGCTACTGTGTCCTGCTTGGAACTTTTCCAACTAACAGATTTACTATCATCGATATCGCTCTGAAAGCTTGAGTCAGAAAAAGCCTCTATTTGGAGGTCACTTTTACCGTATATCAAAAATAACTCTTTAGTCCTTTTCAGGTACTTCAGTATATTTTTGACTGCTTTCCAGTACTCTTCTCCATGATTAGATTGGTATCTACTTACCTAACCGAGTGAATAAACGATATCCGGTCTAGTACATAACATGGCATACATGATTGATCCTATTGCCGAGGCATAAGGAATTAGACTCATGCGTTTTCTCTCTTTATCAGTCTGGGGAGACATCTTTTTAGAGAGGGAGGTTCTAGGAGATGCAGGTATGAAACCTTTCTTAGAATTTTCCATGCCAAACCGTTTTAGCACTTTGCCAATGTATCTAGATTGAGATAATCCTAATATCCTTCTAGATCTATCTCTATAGATCTGAATACCCAGTATATAGGATGCTTCACCCAAATCTTTCATGGAAAATCTTTTGATAGCAATATATTAACCGATTGTGATGACGGTATGTCATTATAAATTAAGAGTATATCATCTTCATACTAAATAAGAAACGATACAATACTCTTAATTATCCTTTTATACACACATGGTTCATCTAGATTTTTGATAAAATCAAACTCTTTGATAGCATCATCAAAATAGATGTTCCATCTCCGCGATGCTTGTTTTAGTCCATAAATGGCTTTAAGCAACCTACATGCTTTTCCACTGCTCCCACTAACTACAAAATCCCTCTGGTGGAGTTATATATATGCACTCTTCTGAATCACTATTTAGAAATGCAGTTTTGACGTCCATTTGCCAGATCTCGTAGTCATAGTGAGCAGCTATAACAAGTAGGATTCGAATAGATTTTAGCATAGCTACTGGAGAAAAAGTTTCATCGTAGTCCAAACCAGGTATTTGACGAAAACCTTTAGCTACCAGTCTAGCTTTAAAAGTCTCTACTTTCCTATCTACACCTAACTTTTTCTTAAACAACCATTTGCATCCTATGGGTATCACCCCTTTAGGAGCATTGTCTATGATCCATACTTTGTTTGTGTACATAGAGTATATTTCGGATTTCATTGCATCATGCCAAGCAACATAGTCCCTACTCTGAGATGCTTGCTGATAACTCAAAGGTTCGTCATCATCTATGACGTGATCTAATATGCTACCTTCAATGAGAAAATCATATTGTCTCTTAGGTGCATGAGATCGCCTTGGATATCTACGGAATGGTTGAGGTTCTTCTGGTATAACTGAATTTTCTAGTTCTACTAAATTATCAATATTAATTTGTATCTCTGAAATTTTTTCCAGTCCTATCACACTACTACTAATTTCTTTTTTAAGAAATTCCTTCTCTAAGATGGTGAAATGCCGATAAACAATAATTTATTGTTCATCGATGTGGTAGAATAGAAATCCTAGGATATCATACAAATTTATACAATATTGAACATGCCTTTAACCTTTTTTGGGATCTTACTTCACAAGCATAACATCCTAAATCTTAATATAATTAAGATGTGGTTTTATCCCACTCTATATCTCATATGAAGTTTTAGGCACTAAATTAGTAGGAACCCTATTCAGTAAGTATGCCATTGTTTCCAACGTATATGCCTAGAAGAAAAAAATGTATTTGTGTTTACTCATCATGAAATGTACCATATATAATATGATATATTTCTCAGAGTTACCTGAGAGAGAATCACATTCTCTTTTAAAGAACCCTAAGAATTCTGACCTTAAGTTTTCACATCCTCAATCAAATTGAAGAATTTTAACTTTCTTGCTCTAGTCGCTTCTTGCCATCATAGACATAGGACCATATACATCACTATGTATCAATCCTAAGAGTGCTGCAACCCTTGCTCCATTTCCCATAAATAAAGTCTTTGGTCATATTTCCTTTAAGACAAGACTTGCAAGTAACATAAGTCTCAAAGTAAAAATGGATCTAAAACATCCATGTTTATGTAATTTGCCAAGTCTTTCTTAATTAATATGACCAAGTCTACAATGCCTTAAGAAAGTGACATTCAAAACTAAATGCTTACTTTTATAAGTGTGATGAGTGTTTAGAATTGTGTTTTGATTTAAAAATATAGATGCCATTACACAATGTTCCATAAGCAATCAACTTTTGATTAAATATGATATTCATAACATTATTCTCCAACTTGAATATATATCCATCTTTATCTAATAAAGATATGGATATTATATTGCACATCATAGTTGGTACAAAATAGCAGCTACTCAAAATCAAAATATTTCTATAACTTCTTAACCTCTGTAATAAATTACAGATGTGAGATCCTAATCCGGTATCTAATACCTTAGATATAGGATTTATAGAAAAACAATTCTTAGTAACAAGCACACTTGAAGATGAAGCAATAACTTTCTCCTTCTTTATGAGTGAGGCTTAGAATTCTGGGTAGTTCCTTTTTCAATGTCTTGACTTGTGACAATGAAAGCATCCTGCTGTCGTCATTTTCACATTCCCTTTGTCCTTCTTGACAGCCTTCTTAACATCTTTCCTTAGTATAGAAGTAATCTTCATTTCATTTCTCTTGGCAACCACTTTGCTAGATGAGAAAGAAGATTGCCCTATAGCCAAGGCTAGTGTTTGTCCCTTTAAGAACTTTCCTCCTGACTTAACAAATTAAGCAGGGCTGGAAGAGTGGGCTCCAAATTCATTATCAAGAACTCTGTGATGAATTGGGAGTAGGCTAGTGTCAAGGACTGCATAATGATATCTGTATATCTATCTACATCTAGGTCTATGTTCTAAAGTTCAAGCTCAATAACATTAGCGATCATTTTTGAGGACATGATCCCAACAAAAGATCCCAGCCATTTATGTCTAGAACAAATTCTAAGACTCCGCATACAACATTTGTCGCGGTTTACTCACCATACAGTCCTGCTGTATTACGAAATATGGACCTAAAATCCATATTCTCACATTGTCTCTAATGGACTAGATCCGTAGAGGTAATAGTGAGGCAATATGAGCAAGTGAACAATCTCAATCTCATTATATGCGGATTTCAGTGTCCGCAACAGAGGGTTCTGGGCCTAGAGTATTCCGATGTTTGTGAGGACATATGCTACTTTTGCCATAAGTTAGGTCAATGATTACATTTCACAACCAGTCTATGAAATTAAGATCGGTTTACTAGTTCTGTTCTGATATGATTTTTAAGCAAGACATAATGGCCTGAAAGAGAGAGAAAAAATTATTTTAGCAGATGTTCAATATATAAAATAGATTTGGTTCAATTTTATCAAAGTTATGCCTCCAACTATTTATCGAGTCCCCTCAAAATCTTATAAGAGGTTATCGGAAAACAACCCATAGTTTTCAAGTGGGATCAAGATCCAATTATTATTGAATGTATCAACCTTAACAAAAGCCAACAAATTAATATACTCAATAATTGGTAGAAAACTATTGTCTTTTACACTATTGTAATTCTTGATATGATTTTACCCCTAGTCTTTTATGATCTTGACAATAGCCAACAAATCATAAAAGCTAGTCAAGTTTGGACCCATCATTTCTTGACTGGCTTAAATTTAACTTATACAAACTCTTGACGAAAGCCAACAAAGTTGCATAACCAATTTAAGCTATACTTATATCTTATATACAGATGAATATTACTTAGCCATAGAATAGTATTACCTTGACGATAGCCAACAAACAAAGTATTTATAAGCTTAGTAGTATTCAACTGAAATGATGGAGGGCTACGGACGATTTCATAAATCTTTTACCATAATCAAACTTGGTGTTGTTAAAATATGCTCTATATTTATACTTGCAATAATTAAACTAGCTAGTAAAGTGCAAGATTAGTGGGAGGGTTCCGAGATATTCACCGGGAATATTCATCGGACCTTAATTAAGTAACCACCGCTCTTTAAGACTATAACGCGAAAGATTGGGCATCACCCCTTATCTTAAGTTGGGCATCACCCCATGAGTTTTATCTCATAATCACTTTCCTAGACACTAGTTAAAAGTTCGTTCTAAATATAGCTCTTTTAACTGCTACAGATTTATTTATCTTTCACACTAACACTATGTTAATGTCGGTCTCACCACTCTATGGTCAATAAACTCTTATTGCCATGTCTCACAAAGTTTAAAAATGAGTTTTTATAATAAAAACTATTCTCTAGTGAGATAGAAATATAAACTTTGTAGAATATAGCACCCAATTGTATTGAAATCTACAATTGGGGCACAACCAACATATCAACATATGTAATAGCAATATGGAATGGTAGTGGACAACTAAGGGAATAAAATACAAATACACTAATTACATTTTGGCAAGAAATATGCAACTCCTTGCAGTGCTAGCTCCCTTACAAATCTTGTATTATTACAATCACATATACATAGGACGTGCAAGCCCCATTTATAATGGAAAATCCATCTCGTAGGATGGGTAATAATATTGCATTGAATGTAAAATAAAAGCCATAAATGAAATAACTAAACTAAACAACCATAAGCCCCCACACCCGAATAAAGGCCTATACCCGTAGGCGTAGCCCATGATCGGTGAGCAAGTGCCTAAACCCGTAGGCGTAGCCCATGCTCGAGGAGAGAAGAGGTAAAAAAATAATATTACATTTCTAGCTATATTACATTAATACAATATATGCAAGGGAATCGCTGTCCACTACCATCCATAAATATAACATCCACGCAAGATGATATAAAATATATAACTTAATCAACATTAAGAAATATGCATCTATCTAGTTATACAACAAATTGGAAAACTAGATAACATAGGGATTATCCTAACTCAAATAGGACTATCATGCTTCTAACATACAACTACACTAGTTGTAAATAAGTGTTTTGCAATTTATACAATTGTTTTTACTCCTAAAAAACTTATGAACCAAAAAATCATATTTTTGAATCAACAACTAGTATAATTAATTACAAAATAACTTGAATAAATTAACCAGTTTTATTAAAACATCTTTTAATTAAACTAGTAATTAGAAGCAAGAACAAAGTCTTCTATGAGTTAGATATGCATGTTTAGATTTAATTAGATGGAACCATGGCTCTGATACCATGAAGTTCGTGCTAAATACATGCAAAATACGTAGCGGAATACTGTATGTACAATTATGCTAAGCATGTAGAGAGCATGAAATACATAATAGGACCATCCTAATTAAATCTAACATAATCCCTATATTAAAGAGAGCATACAAGAGTTAGAAAGTCATACTTTTGAAGCGTGATTCGATGGAAGATCGAACAACCCCTAGCTCTTGCTCCTTGTAGTAGAAAATCTCCTCGCAGTGGATCTCCAAGTCTTCAAGTGGGCATGATAAAATCGGAGTCTTCTTGGGACACAAGGTAAGATATCCACCCCGGGGTCCTTTAAAATCCTACTACTTCCTCTTACTTAAAGATTGATAGAGTTTAGTAAGAGGTAAGATCTCTCTTCTTTTCTTTTATGAAAAGCAACTATGAATAAACCATTTATTTTATTTTTCCATTAACCATGAAAGAAGAAAGAGAGCTCATATTTATAGAGGAAGAATATGTCATGACATGAATGACTCATAATATGAGTCACACCATGAGTCACCATAACAATGATTCTCTTATGAGTCATGCAATGACTCATCTCATGAGTCATGTAGTGAATTATGAAGAATCAAAACTATGTGCTAAAACCATGTTCCCAAACCATACCACCTTAATAACTCATCTCATGACTCATTAATCAAGGTATAATAAAGTACGTATTTCATTAATAAAAATACCACATCAATACGGTATTTCATAATTTTCCATTCATTAATTAATAAGTCATCATATGACCAAAAATTTAATGAGTTGACCAAAAGTCAACCGTTGACCAAAAAGTCAACTAGTTGACTAAAAGTTAACTTTATGGGAAAACTACTGGAATTCATTTCTTAAGCACATAGCATTCTGATTTTATCGATACATATAACCGTTTATGTGTATTCAGTCAAAATCATATATGTGTATCAATCATACACATTACTCTATAAATTTATATTTCATAGGATTCAAGTACGCGCTTGGTGTGACTCTAGGGCCCAACTTTAAGACTCGATAGTGGATCATATCCACAAGTACAACAAAGGTGCTAGCTACACATGAAGACTACCTGGATATAAGTTGTGATAAATGTCTACAAGATGCTTACATAATTTTATTAGGACCACTCAGTGTTAATGCCGTACAGTCCGGTCTCTTCGTCAAACCATGTCAAACTATTAAGCCTAGGGTATGGAAAGCTGTCAAACCCTAATTGCTCAATTAGTGTTTGTTGATATTAAACTCATAACCTATAAGATCAAACTGACAATCAGTTTATCTTATTTACCTTGGCCAAGGATTTCCAGGTTATAGTTATATCAAACAATCTTATGACATCAACCCCTTATACTGGGAGAGACGAATCCCCATCTTGACATCTCAATATCTACTTATGCCTCGGGATGTACCCAACAAGAACCGTTGTGCACAACTCGATGAGAACTGTGGTTAGGTAAAAGTCTAAGTACACCTATACTGACATGTAAGATATTGCACTCATGCCTCAGGTCATGAGACTACTATGTACTATATCACTTGAGAATTTCTATTTGACAGTTAAGTATAATTACCATCTAGATGTTCTTGATGAGTCATTCAGTCAACTCATTCAGTAATGAGTTACCTGTATACTGTATCCTAATGTCTTACATCAATGATCTAAGAGGTGGATCATCATCCTTCCAAAGGAGAAATAGAGTATACACTAGTCTTACCAAAGTGATGATGTCCCATTTCAACACTTCATCGACTAGGAACATTTTAGAATATACGTTAGCGACAAATCAGACCTCTTCATTACGATCATATCCGAAATGTCTGATAGTCTAGTATCGTTCTAATGACTTTATCTATATTTAAATATATCAGATAAATCTGACCAAAATAGCATACTATTATTTTGAACAAGGATGTTATATTCATATAGGTCCTGTTACAATATACAATTATTGCCTGTAGGGCACCTATATCTAACAATCAGGAATTGCCAGGATGAATTGGTCGCCTTTGACCAATGGGGGAAAAATAGGACCCACGACGTCTATTCCCTAAGTTTCGAAAGGCCATGATGTGGCTGAAGGGTGTAGATGCTCCGGGGCTTGGTGCATATAATTCGTGTGCACTTGACACGCATGATACTTTACGACATATGCGACTACATCTTTGATCACGGTGGGCCAGAAATATCCCATCCTTCTGATGCGATCGTAAAGTTTGGGGCCAGGTTTGTGTGTGCCACAAACCCCTTCATGCGTCTCCTTAAGGACTTCGTCTAGTTCTTTAGTCGATAGGCAACGTAGTAGTAAACCATCGTATCCCCAACGATATAGCGTTTGACTCTCCATGTTGTAGTAGAATCTCGATGCTCTCCGTCGGATTGATTCTCTTTTCTTCACGTCTTCTGGTAAAATCCCGTGTAGGATGTAGTCTATAATAGGGAAATGACAGTCTCGGGATTCTAACTCAGCTTAGGTTGAATGCGCTTCTTTAATATCCTCTTCTCCGTCGTCTACATCGTAGATTGGTACGAAGTGTGGTGAGTTCTTATCGTAACGAATTGTTCTATTTTGGGAGGTTGTGCTAGAGATACTGCTAATGTTGCTAATGCATCTGTGTGGACGTTTTGTAAGCGTGGAATGTATTCGATGAAGAATCCTTCAAACGATTCTGCCATCTCAACGGCCATCCTATGGTGTGGTATCAAATCCTATTTTCTAACCTCATACTCCCCATGAACTTGTTTAACTACCAGTTAAGAGTCACCGAAAGCTTCAAGGTACTCGACCCCTAGCTCTTTAGAAAAGCTGAGTCCAATAAGCAGTGTGTTATACTCGGCTATGTTATTTGAGCACGACTTGGTCAGTGAGTAGGCTCGAGGCATCATATTTTTTCTCGGGGAAACTAATACAACTCCGACTCCAGAGGAGATCTTAGAACATCCAGGAGAACTTGCCACATTAGTTGCTCGAGAAGCACCATCGAAGTATAAACACCACACCCGTTGATAGTAAGTTACGTTGGCTTCGTAAGTTTCATCTGGAAGATCGTCGTATACTTTGGCAGTATCTGTAGTTAGATTAGCTGCTAGTAGATCACAAATAGCTTGTTCTTTGACCAATTTCTGCTGTTTAAAGTATAGATCATACTGGGACAAAAGTAGGGCCTATTTTGCTAACCGTCAATTTATGAAAACTTGCTGCGTCATGAATACTAGGACTGGGTTAACGTTGGAGATGACATAAATAGTCTGTCCAACTAAGTAATGCCGCATCTTTTGAATTTCGAACACCAAGGAGAGACACTCCCTCTCAATCATTGGATACTGGGATTCGGCACCCACAAGGGTCTGGCTTAGGTAATATATAGCCAGTTCATGATCGTTGTCGTCGTCTTGTGCAAGTAATGCACTTAAGGAGTGGCTCGTCGCCTTGACATAAATCAAGAACGGTTTGCCTGATTTTGGTACAATGAGTACAGAAGGTTTCGAGAGATATTCTTTGATATCCTTGAATGCCTTTTGACAAGCGACGTCCTATATGAATGATACGCCCTTCTTTCTGAGCCTAGAGAGTGGTTAACATTTCCCCGAAAGGTTCGAGATGAACCGACGAATATAAGCCAATCGTCGTTGTAATCTTCTGAGTTCCTTAAGGTTTCTCGGGGGTTGCAACTCATTAATTTTCTTTACTTTATCAGGG
Source organism: Asparagus kiusianus (assembly GCA_022839385.1). NCBI lineage: Eukaryota > Viridiplantae > Streptophyta > Magnoliopsida > Asparagales > Asparagaceae > Asparagus > Asparagus kiusianus. Next base: position 49,605 of record BQKN01000202.1, read on the forward strand.
TCAATGTGAATACCCTTGGTGCTGATGACGAATCCAAGGAATTTGCCGCTGGACATTCTGAGGAAAGATTTGGTAGGATTCATCTTCAGTTGATGAGTCCGCATCAGGTCAAACATTGTCTTCAAGTCTTTGATGTGATCATTTTTATCATGGCTCTTCACATCTAGATCGTTCACATAACATTCAACGGTCTTTCAAAGTTGCTCCTGGAAAATCTTTGACATGACTCTTTGATATGTAGCACCTGCATTCTTCAAGTTGAAGGGCATAACTGTGTAGCAGAAAACCCCGAGGGGTGTTCTGAACGTGATATGCTTCTCATCATCTGGATGCATCTTTATTTGATTGTAACCAGAAAATCCCTCCATGAAGGACATTCTCTCGAACCCACATGTATTATCGATGATAACATCTGTGATGGGAAGAAGAAAATCATCCTTTGGGCAGGCAATGATAAGATCTCTGAAGTCGATACAGATTCTGATTTTCTCGTTCTTTTTAAGGACCGGGATAATGTTGGCAAGCCATTCATGATGTTGTTCTTCCCTGATGAAACCCAAGTTAATAAGCTTTTTAACTTTGGACTCAATTGCCTCCATAATTTATAGACGAAACCGTCTTTGTTGTTGTTTGACAGGTTTGACATCCGGTTTAATATTAAGGCAATGCACTACCATATTTGGATTGAGCCCTGGCATCGTAGTTCCAAGTAAAAACATCAATGTACTTCCTAATAAGGGAAATTAGCTTTTCTTTCTTATTTGGTGGGAGACTATCGCTAATGAATATTGGTTTTGGGTTATCCTTGTCACCCATATTTACCTAGATTACTTGGTGCTCGGTAGGGGGTTCTCTTTGTTCGAATCTATCACCGTACTACATATTTAGGTGATGAACCCAAGGGTCTTCCCAAGTTGATATTTGATTGTCTTCTTCGACGGTGGGGGAGTCAATTATAGTCATGTTCGACATCAGTCTTTTGAACATTTCCTCAAGACTAGTGTCGGAGTCCCAGGCTCAAGAAACAAAAGAATATCCATCTTTACCCTTATTAGCTATTTGATCGATGAATTGTCAGCGGCACTCATCATCAGACGAGGAGATATAGCCTAAACCTCTTCTGTAGCTATAATAATTATCGGGTTTTCCTTTTGGTACATAAGCCATACGAGGTGGAACTCGCGGACCTCGACCAAAACAAAGACCCTCTCCGAGTGCGAAGTCATATCTATATCTCTAAATGAGGTTCCATGCTTTTGTATCATATCAGAATAAATGAGGAGCTAGTTTATCATCATCATCCTCTTCTCTCAAGAAATGATCCGGTACTGAAAACTCCTTCCCTTTACCATAAACGACTTCCTTTTCACCCCCTAGCTTTGCGGAGACAACAAGTGTTATTCCGAACGAATCCTGAACATGCTTCTTCGTCATGCAATATGATTGAAGTGGCATATACAAGTCAGGGTCATCATATAACCCTTTCATGATGTTATCAAGACATAATAAGTACTCTAAATCATCATTTATTGCTATTTCTTCGGCAAGTTACCAATTACAAGTACTATCCGATGACTCTCCATAGTCAATATTGATTACAATGGGTACAATGACATTAAGTAAAAAGCCACTATTGTAATTAAACCCAGCTTCGGTGTCAGCTTCTTCTCCGCTGTCCATACCTTGGGCTGATGGTTCAGTATCGGATTAAGCCCGGTAGAGAAGGGAGTTGGTAAAATAATTTTCCATCCCCTTAAACGACTACTTATCCTCGACCACCGTATTAAGCTCGTTATTAGTGTCTACATATTTAAGATACTGATGAAGGGTGGAAGTGACTATAACATTATCGTGGATCCATGGTCGACCCAATATTAAGTTATAGGAAGTCTCTACGTTGATCACATAACATGTGACTTCCGACTTCAAGTCTCTAATCTGGCACTTCACTCGGATTTTACCTAGTTGCCTGGACCCACTGGTATTGAATCCATAGATGGTAGTGCTCATGGAGGCTAGCTTACTGGCTGGTATTCCGAGATTATACATTAATCGGAGTGGCATGATGCTAAGAGCAGAACCCGGATCGACTTGGATCCGGTTAACAACACTAGAGACAATGTGCCTAATGAAGTACAATGATCGGTCATGCTTTGAATTCTTTGTCTGCATGTTCTCCTTGGTGAAAGAAATGCAGGGAAAGTGGTGTGTCGTGAGGTTACAATGTTGGACTGACGGTTCTTTAGGGGATTGCTTGATCTGAGTTAGGAAAATGTCAGAATTTGCCAAGGCTTCTTGCAATGCTTCCCTCGTGTCTTTCAAAAGATGTAGCAGCTCATATAGAGCTATTCTGGCTGGTATATTAGCTAACTACGTCATAATATCAAAGTAGTATAGAGTGTTCGAGCTTCCCAGTTTATCTCTTCTAATCGGTTGATTGAATCGAGACTGCTTCGGGTTTTGATCCTCTTGGTGTAAGGGTTCTTTCTCCTTTAGCTTTTGCTGAGTTCTATAAACAGGTGTGGGGGGAATTGTGACCACTCCGATTTCTTCTAATGTCTTAGAGGGAACGGTTTTGGTTACCCCCTACTTAGCTAACTGCTCGGAGGCAGTTGGATACTTGAAATGGTATTTATTTCCACTCTGTGTAGAAAAGACCAGTTCTCCGTTAATCGCAAAGACTTCTTGCTCATCTTCATAGAGCGGGAAGGTTAAGATTCTCTCATCTTCTTTTTTTGGAATAACCGAGGCTCCGCAACAAGATTTTCCTCTCCCTTTTGACTTCTTCTTTGATGATGATCTGGCCCATTGTTCATCTTCAATTAGATCGGGATGGACCCAGAGAATCTTGCCATTTGGGTCTGTGTATGGCACAAGTCCTTTCTGGTGTTGTTCGTGAGGATCGTCAATGATAGTCTTCACTGCTACATTCTTTATGGTTTCGGACTGAAACCAATTCAAAGGAACAGATCCGAAGCTGATTGACACTATGTTCGCACCCACCTTCTTTTCCTTAAACTGTTTCATAGTAATGACCCCAACGTCGATCAAAGCTTGGATCTTATCTTTGAGGACGTAGCATGACTTGGTAGGGTGGTGAACCGCTCTGTGGAACGCGTAGTATTTCGGATCATTAACCCTTTTAGCGTCTTCCTGATCTTGGATCGGAGGTAACTTAATCTTGTTGTTCTCCATGAGGCTTTGAAAATGTCGGTGACTTTGTCTTCTTTAAAAGAGTAAACCTTCGGGAATTTTGGTTCTGAAGTCTTTTGTTTCTGAGGTTGTTATTACCACCGTTGATGCGGCATAATTATGTACCAAAATTACAAGTGCACAATTGATCAAGTTATCGATCCCATGAGGAATATGATTTTAAGAGATTATTAGAATTAGTTTTTATGTTTTGTGCGTGACAAAAATAGGATTAAAGAATAAGTATGATTATGGAGAGAGATATGATGAGTGATTGTTTTGAATATATGCAAGTGACAATAAATTGAATTTTAGAGGAGAGAAGAAAGAATCAAAGAATAAAATAAAAAGCAAGAATAAAAAGAGAAATACCAAGAAAACAAAAGATGGAGGATTAATTAAAGATATAAGTGATCTAGAATTGAATTTAATAGCTAATCTCAATTATAAAATACAACTATTCTCTTTTTATCATATTTCAACTTAGATTTATTAAGCATAGACTATCAAACCATTTAAGAAAAATGGAGAAAAATTCTTTTATTAATTGTAGAATTCATAAGTATAACCTATCAAACCACTCAAAATAAGCATAGATTATCAAATTTTTCTTCTATCAATTAGTTCTCTAGTTTATTATCCTATACATGATCATTTTAAGTGTAAGAGAATAATTTACAAAACATAAAGGAAATTAGACTAGTTTCATACAATTCTAAGATTACTACAAGAATTAATTTCACATCTTAAGAAATAAAAGCAAGAAGAAAAGAACTAATTATAAAAATAAAAAGAAAGGAAAAATCTAAACTATGAACAAAAATTAAATCTAACTATAAAGAATTAAATTCTAAATAAAAAATAAATTACAAAAATTAAATACATTAAAATAAATCTACTCTACAAATTAAAGTGCAAAAAGAAATAAAAAGATAAGAAAATAAATCTACACTACAAGCATGAATGTAAATCTAACTAATAAGTAATAATAAAGAAATTAGTAAAAAGAAATAAAAGAGAAAAATAAAAAAAATGCAAACCTTCAAATTGCTCTTCATCTCCATCCTCATCATTCAACAAAGAGGAGAAAAGAAAAATTTAAAGTGGAGAAAAATTCTTTTATTAATTGTAACAAAAGTTATAAATGTGGAAGGTCTTCTTAATTATAAGTAACCATCTTCTCCAAGTGGAGTTACAAAATTTTTCACACCTCTAAACCCTCACTCTCTACCCCTATTTATAGTAAACATCAGTGAATGAGAGCCCTTGGATTCAAATATTATCCAAAACCAACAAATTTCAGTCTTTGATCTGTAACAGAATGCCGTAGCTATCGATAAGGGCATCGATAAACGTATCAATGCGGGCATCGATAAGCGTATCAATGCGGGCATCGATAGGCGCATCGATAGTCTTATCGATGTGCCCATCGATGTGTTTATTGATGGCTGTTTCTCTCCTTTTTTAGCCCACAGCTTCTTCTTGTGTTTGGCTTTTAGGCTTAGGCATTTGGCATTTTGAGCTTTAATTCTTCTTTTTAGCTTGGGCTTTTGGATAATTTGACAATTAATTTTCTAATGGGCTTCTTTACTTCATTTCTTTATTAAATCAAGGGCTTTGATGAGAGATGGGATTTTTGGAATTTATTCTTCATTAAACTGCATTTAAAGATAAAAACATTATTAGTGACATATTTATTCATATAAAATAGATAATGAGAGTATAAAATTATAATAAAATATGATTATCAAATACCACCATACCTAAACTTTTGCTAGTCCTCTAGCAAAGAAAATAGAAAATCCTAACTCACCTTCACAGGAATCGTAGCTGTATTTAGCGCATACAAAAAACCTTTAAACCCCTAGGTTATCCTAGTGGACGAGTTGTAGTCTCGTGAGGGTTTGAAGTAAATATACCCACAAAATTTGGTCAACTTGCCAAGTTAAATAAGTCAGTAAATAACTAATTTTCTTTGATATATTTAGACATTCTAATTGAAGCTAGTTAACAATCAAGAAAACTTTTTTATATATAACTACAATGTAAATCTCTTAGAAAATATTTTTGATTATAGTAATACAAAACCAAGTCAAATCTTAGAGATTTAATTTAAAAGTTTTGAAAAGAACATGCTAACACTTTGTTTTAAATAACTTTTAAGTCTCTTGATCAAAAATTGTTTTTCAAGACCATATATACAAAATAACAATACGTATAAAAAAATGGTTAGTGTTATAGATATATATGTATATTTTTTTTCATTGCTCTCTAATTATTGGTGATTATTTTCTATTTTATCGGGCTTTCTAAGTGACCATTTAACGAGTTTTGGGCTAATGAATCCCAACCCAATTAGGCTTAGGTCATTAAGTATAGAGATACTCATTGGGCTTAATTACTCAGTCAACTTAGGCTTTATAAAATAGAATCACCTTGAATTTAAGAGTTTTTTTTCCTTTTGGTACCCATTTTTCGCAGTCTTCTTTTATAAGGTTAGTTTTTTTAATATATATATATATATATATATATATATATATATATGTGTGTGTGTGTGTGTGTGTGTGTGTGTGTGTGTGTGTGTGTAAGTATATATAGTCTAAAAAAATGTGTAAATCAAGATAACTTGAAAAAAATATTTTCAACTCTAAGTTAAGCATGCAAAAATTTTATTCTTTTTAATTAAAAGTCTAAGGTAAGACTTATATAAAATATACTAGTTGAAAAATCATTTCTTAAGAATTTTATTTGAAGTTATCATAAAAGGTGAACTTGAGTATATCACTAACTAGGAATTAGAAAATTTAAAATCTATCGATTAGATCAATTATTGCTTAACTTTATTAATTTGGCAAGTGACAATATTTTTATAATTTTTTTATATTATATTATTTTTTAAACAAAAATTATGTCAAAAATGCAATAAAAGGGTAAAATAAAGAGGAAAATATTTACTTCCCACCCCCACACCTAAATTTTGCATTGTCCTTAATACAAATTCATTGATGCACAAAGTAAAACAAATAAAAATTGAAGAACTTACATTTGTTCGATCGACCTAGAACAATGATGATAAGGAACTGTAATTACTGTTTGTATGAGGATGAAGAAATAAAAGAGAAATTGTAAATTTTTTTATATTTTTTTATTTTTTTATTACTTTTTTTATTTTTTTTATAGATAATGAGGTTCATAAAGAACCAACACCTCTTCCTCTCCAAGCGTAGAAAATTCTAAAAATGGTTTTAGACGTTGACCATTTATTTTAAAAATGTTATCATTTTAAGGATTTTCTATCTCGATACCCCCATGCAACAAAACTTGTTTGACAAAAAATGAACATGTCCATCTTGATCTCAATTTTTCAGGAAGAAGATGTAATTTTGAATTGTACAATAAAACTTTCTGTCCTTAAGAGAAATTTTTTCATAAAATTAATTTGTCATGAAAAATCTTGGTTTTCTCTTTGTAAATTTTTGAGTTTATGTATGCATCATTTCGAATTTCTTCTAACTCATTTATTCGGAGCAATCTGTTCTTACCTGCTGAGTCTGAGTCAAAATTCAACTATTTTATCGCCCACATTGCTCGATGCTCCAACTCTACTGGTAGGTGACAAGATTTCCCAAACACCAGTCTGTATGGTGACATCCCTAAATTGGCTTTGAAAGCTGTTCTATATGCCCACAGAGCTTCACATAATTTTGCAGACCAATCTTTTCTATTATGATTAACTATTTTTTCTAAAATTTGTTTGATCTGCCTGTTTGTGACCTCTACTTGCCCACTAGTTTGGGGGTGATAAGGAGTTGACAATTTGTGTGTGACTAAATATTTCCTCATCAAAGCCTCAAAAGAACGGTTACAGAAATATGTACCGTTGTCACTGATGATCGCTCAGGGTACTCCAAACCGTGCAAAAATGTTCTCTTTCAAAAACTTGACAACGACCTTGTTGTCATTAGTTTTGCAAGCTACCGCCTCAACCCATTTTGACATGTATAACGGCTACTAGAATGTAAACATTTCCAAAGGAATTTAGAAATGGTCCCATGAAATCAATACCACACAGATCAAAAAGTTCAATAGATAAGATGGGTTGTAAGGGCATCATATTTCTTCTAGTGACTTTTCCTAAAAGTTGACAGCGGTTACAGGTTTTGCAAAACTCGTATGCATCCTTGAAAAGAGTGGGCCAGTATAGCCCAGATTGAAGAATTTTTTTAGCTGTTTTTCTTGGACCAAAGTGGCCCCCACATACTTGCTCATGACAAAAGAAAAGAGCACTCCTAGTTTCTTCAGTAGGAATACACCTCCTAAAGATCTGATTAGGACAGTATTTGAACAGATATGGATCATCCTAGTAAAAGTATTTTACTTGAGAGAGAAAACGGGATCTATCTGTTCGCGGGGAAAATCGAGTCTTTCTTCATTGTTGATTTCATTGCTATCTTAAATAACAACTTTTTGAGTTACAAAGATCCGGTCTTTTTATAAGATCCGGTTACAATGAAAATCAAAGAAAAATAAAAAAAGATTACAACTTTCTCCTTGTTTGTCGAACAAACCACGAGCTCCTGTTTTTCGGTCGCTCGCTTGCGTGGGTTGTTTGCCTGCGCCGGGGTTTATCCGTGGACCACCGCGGGATCTAGATCCGGTCGGATCTACACAGTACGACGGGTATTATTTCACGAAGGAAATAATAGCCGGGGGGGATTATTTCACCAAGGAAATAGTCGCCCAAATCTCGGGATCAAAAACCAAGCTTTGATCCGGAGTACGCCTGCGTAGATCTGAGATCCTGTCCTCTCGAACACCTGCCTTTTTTGGCGTTGACGATCGCCGAGCACCAGATCTGGATGAGCAAGTCCTCGAAGTCCCAAAGTTTGGATCTTTTTTAGATCTGAGTCTTGAATCCTGCAGGGCTTCGCCTCTCCAAAAATTCCAACCCTTGAACAAATGAACCACCTCTCCTATTTATAGCCTCTCTTCACTGTGCCCGCGCACAGGTGGCCGACACGCCTAGCCACCTTGAGGTGGCTCAGCCACCGAGCCACCTCAGGGTGGCTCGGTTTGGGCCGAGCCACCTTGTGGTGGCTCGGTTTCGGCCGAGCCCCCTTAAGGCGTTGTTCGTTCCATCGTTTTCCGTTGTTGTATTTGTCCGTGATTCAGTTGTGTGGTTGATTGGTTGGGACTCGATTCGTTGACCTGATTTGGCAGTAAATCTGGTTCCTGATTTGGTAGTAAATCCACCTCTGAGTTCGAATCCGAAACTGATCTTGATTCGATCGTGATTCGTCCGAGTCCGCTCTTGGTTGGATGACTCATTGATTCCTCAACCCGTTGGCTTGATTCCACACGCGAGTGGATTAATTCCATTGTTTGCGTATGGTTCGTCAGCTTCGTAGCTTTGTTAATCAGCTTCGTTGCGCATCATCTGGCTTCGGTGTTTGCGGGCTAACGGACGTGTTTGAATACGTCGCCCGATGGTCTGTTTGTCGAATCGGCGTCGTCGAGCTGTGTTAAGGGACCTATAGGCAGTTTTATACGCCTACAGATACCCCCTCCAAAGTATTTCAGCCTCGTTCTTTTATAGAAGAGTCTGGAATACTTTGGATATGATTGTCCCGTCCTTCGATTGGTAACGACGGGATATTTGGAATGGCTTCTGTTCTTGATTCCTTCGGTCCTCCAGGCTATTCGGTGCTTTGTCGAATATCTGTAAGGGTTCCGGTGCTGCATTTATTGTCTGACCGTCTGTCGGAATTTTGAATTTGAAGCCGATTCTCGATTTCCTAGCTTTTTAGCTCGAGTTGGTTGCTTCAACACATAACTGATCATCGATTGACATTTGCGACGTGTTGTCCGGCGTCTGAGCTTTATTGCGACGCGTTGTCCGGCATTCGACACAGTTTATACTCGTACGTTTTCTGGAGTATACACAGTTTAAGCTCTTAAGGAATTGGAGCGTGGCAGATACTTGAGTCACGAGACCAATCTATAGAATTGATGCATCAATGACTCGTATTTATAGAATTTTTGGCAAATTCTCAGCCATCAACGGGTTTGATAAGCCTTTACCGACTACCGTTTGAGTCGGGCTAGCATGCGGATTGTCTAGATCCGTTCCGCATGTAACGTTGTGCTAAGAGAGTGAAATCTCTGAGACTTTGTGCTATGATGTCGAATACATAGACTTCACCATTTTTTATGGGAAAAGGTACCCAGCAACGCGTATTAGGTGATGACTTATCCCTACTTAGGATTCGGGATAAAATTCCCCAGGTTTAGATCCTGGTGTCTTTTTCAATCGGCAAAAGACTAAACCGGCAATGCGTGTTAGACATAGACTTTGGGATTTTTGGCAAACCCCCAGCCTTCAACGGATTTGATTAGCCTCTACCGACTACCGTTTGAGTCGGGCTAGCATGCGGATTGTCTAAATCCGTTCCGCATGTAATGTTGTGCTAACGGAATGAACTCCCTTAGACTTTGTGCTACGACTTCGAATACGTAGACTTTGCTATTGTTACGGGAATAGGCTACCCAGCAACGTGTATTAGACGCTGACTTATCCCTACTTAGGCTTCGGGATAAGATACCCCAGAATCGAACTCTGGTATCTTTTTCTACGGAGAAAGACTAAACCGGCGGCGCGTGTTAGGCGTAGGCATATCCTTTCTTAGGATTCAGGATGAAATTCCCCTTGCGTGTAAGGCATGGATTTTGGTGTTATTAATAATAACCTGCCACAATGTTAAATATGTGGGCGAGTGTTCTTTTTAATGGTTAAGAACTAACCGGCAGCGCTGGTTAGGCGTAGACTTATCCCTTCTTAGGTTTCAGGATAAAATACCCCAGAATCGAACTCTGGTGTCTTTTTCTGCGGAGAAAGACTAAACCGGCAGCGCGTGTTAGGCGCAGACTTATCCCTGCTTAGGATTCGGGATAAACTTCCTAGGATGAATCCTAAATTCTTGGAAAAGGATTGGTGTGGGAAGGAAAAATTTTATATTCTATTCCCAGTTGGAAAGGAGACTCGAGATGGGATCTCCACCCCCAGAATCTGGAAAGGTGAAACTAAGAGTGGGATCTCCACTCCGAGAATCGAAAAGATTTCGATTACCCTAACTGTAGGAATGTTTGATCACTCGATTTGAAAGTGGACCTCTCGTTCATTGGAGGAATCGAGAGGGGATTTTGGTTGTGGTCCTAACTGTAAGAAGGTTTGACCAAGTGGGAGGTTTAAAACGATCCTTACTGTAAGAAGGTTTGATCGCTCGATTTGTGTGCCTCTCGTTCATTGAAGGAATCGAGAGGGGATTTTGATTGTGGTCCTAAGGTTTGACCAGGTAAACGATGGGTTTAGTGCTTATCACTTTATTTGTAATGATCGGGTTATCCCTAGGAAAATTACATGTAACATTCTTTCAGGAACTTCCCGTTATATGAATTATCCACCCCCAGCTTTTCTCGCGAAACTGGGTTTATCATCGTATCGGTTGCATGATCGGGTTATCCTTAAGAATACCATGCATGGCACTCTCCAGGAACTTCCCGTGGAAGAAAGGAAATAGTTTAGACTCATATACCTATTGGAGTATCAGGGAGCAGTTTAACCTCTTATACCGGTCGGAGGATTGAGAAGCAGTTTATACTCATATACTCTTCGGAGTCTTAAGAAGCAGTTTATACTCTTATACTTATCGGAGTGTCAAGAAGCAGTTTATACTCTTATACTTATCGGAGTGTTAAGAAGCAGTTTATACTCTTATACTTATCGGAGTGTTAAGAAGCAGTTTATACTCTTATACTTATCGGAGTGTTAAGAAGCAGTTTATACTCTTATACTTATCAGAGTGTTAAGAAGCAGTTTATACTCTTATACTTATCGGAGTGGTGCCGTTCTCAACTGGCTTACTCTAGCGTTATGACGCCGGCTTCAACCAAGGTCTGGATACTATTCTTTAAAGTAAGGCAGGCCTTGGTGGGATGAAGGATCCTCCTGTGGTATGCGCAGTACTTCGGATCTGTAGTATTATCAGCTTCCTCCTGATTCGTGATCGGTGGCAGCTTGATCTTGTTATTTTTAAGGAGTGATTCGAAGATGGCTGGAATATCTTCGTCTTTGAAGGAGTACTCTTTTTGAGGCCTTTGATCCAAAGTCTTCTGCTATCTCTGGGATTGCTGTTGCGACGTTTGATTAGCATCAACAGCCGCTGCAGGTGTCTTTCCCTTACCACGGGAGGCGAAGTTAGAATTCGGAGGCTTAGTTGTTGATTGACCCCTCTCGGCTTTCCTCCTTCGGAGGAATCGCTTAGCTTGCTCCCCTCGGACCTTCAGATCCTTCCACGTTTTGGATGGTGCTGTCCCCATTGCTTCCAGCACATCCAATGCGAGGTTGTTGTGGCAAGTCTGGAGAATAAACTCCTCAGTGATCGGGTCCCGGCAATTCATCGCCTTGTTCCGGAACCTTTTGACGAAGGTGTCGACTAACTCCCCATCCTTCTGCTTCTCATCGAGCAACGATCCGATAGATATCTCGGTGTTGTCGTCGAAGAAATTTGTGAGGAACTTAGTCTCCATGTCATCCCAACTGTTCACGCTACCTGGCTTGAGGCGGCGATACCAATCGAAGGCGGCTCCGCGAAGAGTGCCAACGAATGACCGCACCATCAGAGGCTCATTGCTAGAGATAACCCCCAAGTGTGATTTGAAGTAAATCACATGTTGAGTGGGTGAACCCTTCCCATCAAACGGCGTGAAGTTGATTAGGTTGAACTTCGCCGGATACAGGATCGATTCCCATTCTCTCGGGTATGGACAAGGAATGCCTGTCTTCTTTATCTCTTGAGCGGAAATCAATGTATTGATTTTGCTCTCGAGATTTTTGATCTTCAAACTTTCATTTGTATCTTCGCTAGCATCCTTATTACCACCCCCTGCATTGACGGGAGGATTATTGGCATTGCGAGCTTCATCTGTATCCGTGCGCTCATCTTCTTGAACAACCTGGTTACGATGACTTGGCTCGCCTTGCAGGTTCGTCAGTGCCTGGATTTGTTGCTCATGCATTTCTCTCATATTCTGCATGGTCATCTGCATTACGAACCTGAAGCTCTCCTGCTATTTGGCCATGGCTTCTTCGAGCATCTTGACCACTTGTTCCGCGCTTATCATAAATTACTCGCGGGGTTGTCCTTCGCTGGACACTGTATTATCTGATGCGACCGCAGAGCAGGCATCCGATTCTTCATCTTCTGAAGGTGTTCTTGTCCGAACCCTACCGTAAGTTCTTCGTATGATGGCTCCAGATTGCAGACGGGTTACACACCGGGGTGCTTCCGGAATCGACTCGGGATTACCCTGTGTCGATGTCCTTTTGCTGGTCAT
>BQKN01000202.1:66533-108257 GCA_022839385.1 Asparagus kiusianus
GAACTTCCCGTTACATGAATTATCCACCCCCAGCTTTTCTTGCGAAACTGGGTTTATCATCGTATCGGTTGCATGATCGGGTTATCCTTAAGAATACCACGCATGGCACTCTCCAGGAACTTCCCGTGGAAGAAAGGAAATAGTTTAGACTCATATACCTATTGGAGTATCAGGGAGCAGTTTAACCTCTTATACCGGTTGGAGGATTGAGAAGCAGTTTATACTCATATACTCTTCGGAGTCTTAAGAAGCAGTTTATACTCTTATACTTATCGGAGTGTCAAGAAGCAGTTTATACTCTTATACTTATCGGAGTGTTAAGAAGCAGTTTATACTCTTATACTTATCGGAGTGTTAAGAAGCAGTTTATACTCTTATACTTATCAGAGTGTTAAGAAGCAGTTTATACTCTTATACTTATCAGAGTGTTAAGAAGCAGTTTATACTCTTATACTTATCGGAGTGGTGCCGTTCTCAACTGGCTTACTCTAGCGTTATGACGCCGGCTTCAACCAAGGTCTGGATACTATTCTTTAAAGTAAAGCAGGCCTTGGTGGGATGAAGGATCCTCTTGTGGTATGCGCAGTACTTTGGATCTGTAGTATTGTCAGCTTCCTCCTGATTCGTGATCGGTGGCAGCTTGATCTTGTTATTTTTAAGGAGTGATTCGAAGATGGCTGGAACATCTTCGTCTTTGAAGGAGTACTCTTTTTGAGGCCTTTGATCCAAAGTCTTCTGCTATCTCTGGGATTGCTGTTGCGACGTTTGATTAGCATCAACAGCCGCTGCAGGTGTCTTGCCCTTACCACGGGAGGCGAAGTTAGAATTTGGAGGCTTAGTTGTTGATTGACCCCTCTCGGCTTTCCTCCTTCGGAGGAATCGCTGAGCTTGCTCCCCTCGGACCTTCAGATCCTTCCACGTTTTGGATGGTGCTGTCCCCATTGCTTCCAGCACATCCAATGCGAGGTTGTTGTGGCAAGTCTGGAGAATAAACTCCTCAGTGATCGGGTCCCGGCAATTCATCGCCTTGTTCCGGAACCTTTTGACGAAGGTGTCGACTAACTCCCCATCCTTCTGCTTCTCATCGAGCAACGATCCGATAGATATCTCGGTGTTGTCGTCGAAGAAATTTGTGAGGAACTTAGTCTCCATGTCATCCCAACTGTTCACGCTACCTGGCTTGAGGCGGCGATACCAATCGAAGGCGGCTCCGCGAAGAGTGCCAACGAATGACCGCACCATCAGAGGCTCATTGCTAGAGATAACCCCCAAGTGTGATTTGAAGTAAATCACATGTTGAGTGGGTGAACCCTTCCCATCAAACGGCGTGAAGTTGATTAGGTTGAACTTCGCCGGATACAGGATCGATTCCCATTCTCTCGGGTATGGACAAGGAATGCCTGTCTTCTTTATCTCTTGAGCGGAAATCAATGTATTGATTTTGCTCTCAAGATTTTTGATCTTCAAACTTTCATTTGTATCTTCGCTAGCATCCTTATTACCACCCCCTGCATTGACGGGAGGATTATTGGCATTGCGAGCTTCATCTGTATCCGTGCGCTCATCTTCTTGAACAACCTGGTTACGATGACTTGGCTCGCCTTGCAGGTTCGTCAGTGCCTGGATTTGTTGCTCATGCATTTCTCTCATATTCTGCATGGCCATCTGCATTTCGAACCTGAAGCTCTCCTGCTGTTTGGCCATGGCTTCTTCGAGCATCTTGGCCACTTGTTCCGCGCTTATCATAAATGACTCGCGGGGTTGTCCTTCGCTGGACACTGTATTATCTGATGCGACCGCAGAGCAGGCATCCGATTCTTCATCTTCTGAAGGTGTTCTTGTCCGAACCCTACCGTAAGTTCTTCGTATGATGGCTCCAGATTGCAGACGGGTTACACACCGGGGTGCTTCCGGAATCGACTCGGGATTACCCTGTGTCGATGTCCTTTTGCTGGTCATGTTAGCGGTGACCCTCGGAAATTCTCCATCTTCAACCGTCGTTCTTCTTCGTCGAAAACGCCTAGGCCTTGGTTTTGGCGTTTCGGTACTAAGTCTTTCGAACACCGAAACTCTCTCGGGGACTGCCTTGATGCAGTTGCACTCAGACAGTACCGCCCGAATGAGCTTTGAACAAGGGCACTGAGTTTCTAGCCTTCGAGGACTTCTCTTTCTGGCTTTGCTCGTACCCCCAGCACGATAGTACAGCTCGTCCGTTTGAAAGTCGGAGCAACCTATCGTGTGTTGGCATGATTTCTCAGGTATAACGTAATCATCATCAGACGATAACGTTTCCTTCTGAGAGCGAATTACCTTCTTCGGACTTTCGAGAGTCACGCGCCTCGAAACGCGCCTTTGTGGGCGTGAATTCTCAACGGGCTCCTGGACTTCAATGCGCAAGGTAGTGCGCTTGGGTGCCATGATTTCTTTGTCATGTTGAGGGTTGCGGCGACCCCCAGCTTGTTGATTCGTTCGGGACTTCTTCATTGGCCCCAAACGTTCCTGGACTGGAGCTTTGCCTTGTTCCTTGGGAAGTGGACCGAGGTGCTCCAAAACCGACTTCCTTTTCTGGGATGGTCCCGCGGGATCTCCCGAAATAGTTGTGGAAATCATTGGCGGTTTGGATTGATTCGCCGGAAGTTGAACTTTCGACGGCTGCAGTTGATGCTCTTTGGTCTGAACCGCCGCTTCAGACTTCAGCCTCCAAACTTTGCTGGTTGATGGCGGCTTCTTGGCCACCTCTTTCTGCAACTTCCTATGGGCTTCTTCAGCTTGAGCCCGTGCCTGCGCTGATAGTGCGCGGTGCTTGCGAATGCGCTCCTCCAGCGTTGATCGATTCCGTTTGACACGGACCCATTCCATTGTTGGCGGCTTGGAGGAACCACCATTCATTGATTGTTAAGGCTGCTTGCCTCTTTTGTTCTTCAGATCCGCGTTGTAGCGGATCCCGTCAACGGACTCCATGGCCTTTGCGAACTGTTTCGCAAGGCGTTGACGTTGCCTTTGGCGGGCTCTCTTCGAGAGAGTCACCACGCCCTCTGAGGCAGAAGGGTTGGCCAGAGCAGCTCCGACCTGGTTGGGAATTGGAGGAATCTCACCCGATGCGGCTTTGGCATCCAGCGGGGTGAGATCTTCGTTGGTGTTTTCAACGTCTTCAAACCAACGAGTTATTCTCTTGAAGGAGAGTTTCTTGGACTTGCGGGGGTAGGTTGATCCGGACGAGGACGACAAGTACTCCTCGAACTTCTGCTGGTCGAACTCGTATTCGACCTCCTCCACGACCGGGATTGAGATCCGCGGCTGCGACGCTCCGATCTTAGCAGCGAGATCGGCGGCTCCTACTGTGGTCGCCAGATTGTTCGCGGGGAAAATCGAGTCTTTCTTCATTGTTGATTCCATTGCTATCTTAAATAACAACTTTTTGAGTTACAAAGATCCGGTCTTTTTTAAGATCCGGTTACAATGAAAATCAAAGAAAAATAAAAAAAGATTACAACTTTCTCCTTGTTTGTCGAACAAATCACGAGCTCCTGTTTTTCGGTCGCTCGCTTGCGTGGGTTGTTTGCCTGCGCCGGGGTTTATCCGTGGACCACCGCGTGATCTAGATCCGGTCGGATCTACGTAGTACGACGGGTATTATTTCACGAAGGAAATAATAGCCGGGGGGGATTATTTCACCAAGGAAATAGTCGCCCAAATCTCGGGATCAAAGACCAAGCTTTGATCCGGAGTACGCCTGCGTAGATCTGAGATCCGGTCCTCTCGAACACCTGCCTTTTTTGGCGTTGACGATAGCCGAGCACCAGATCTGGATGAGCAAGTCCTCGAAGTCCCAAAGTTTGGATCTTTTTTAGATCTGAGTCTTGAATCCTGCAGGGCTTCGCCTCTCCAAAAATTCCAACCCTTGAACAAATGAACCACCTCTCCTATTTATAGCCTCTCTTCACTGTGCCCGCGCACAGGTGGCCGACACGCCTAGCCACCTTGAGGTGGCTAGGCTGCCTAGCCACCTCAAGGTGGCTCGGCTTTGGCCGAGCCACCTTGAGGTGGCTCGGCCACCGAGCCACCTCAAGGTGGCTCGGTTTGGGCCGAGCCACCTTTTGGTGGCTCGGTTTCGGCCAAGCCCCCTTAAGGCGTTGTTTGTTCCATCGTTTTCCGTTGTTGTATTTGTCCGTGATTCGGTTGTGTGGTTGATTGGTTCGGACTCGATTCATTGACCTGATTTGGTAGTAAATCCGGTTCCTGATTTGGCAGTAAATCCACCTCTGAGTTCGAATCCGAAACTGATCTTGATTCGATCGTGATTCGTCCGAGTCCGCTCTTGGTTGGATGACTCGTTGATTCCTCAACCCGTTGGCTTGATTCCACACGCGAGTGGATTTATTCCATTGTTTGCGTACGGTTCGTCAGCTTCGTAGCTTTGTTAATCAGCTTCGTTGCGCATCATCCGGCTTCGGTGTTTGCGGGCTAACGGTCGTGTTTGGATACGTTGCCCGATGGTCTGTTTGTCGAATCGGCGTCGTCGAGCTGTGTTAAGGGACCTATAGGCAGTTTTATATGCCTACACTATCCTGTTTGAACCAATGAGAAGGGATCTAGTCCATGACTATGTAGTTCACAATGTCGGTGAACCATGGAACAGGTTGGATTTCTAGGAGTTGTTCATCTAGAAAATGTTCGTTGATCGGGACGATTGATGTTGGTGCTTTTGGAAGTCGAGAGAGGTGATCTGCTACGGGGTTCTCTGTTCCCCTTCTGTCTAGAATTTGAATGTCAAACTCTTGAAGTAGGAGAATCCATCTAATGAGTCGTGCCTTAGCATCCCTTTTTGGTCAAAAGATAGTTTAGTGCGGCATGATCTGTGAAAACTTTGGTTAAGGAACCAATGAGGTAGGACCTGAATTTTTCTAAGGCAAAGACTACAGCTAAAAACTCTTTTTCTGTGACAAAGTAATTTTGCTGGGCACCGTTCATAGTCCTACTAGCGTAGTAGATCACATATGGTTTTCCATCAAACCGTTATCCTAAAACAACACCAATCGCAGAATCAGATGCATCACACATCAGTTTGAAGGGTAAGGTCCAGTCCGGTGCATGAATGATAGGAGCTGTGGTAAGCTCTTTTTTCAGATATTCAAAAGCTTTGAGGCAGTCGAGAGAGAAGACAAATGATGTATCATTGGCTAAGAGATTGGTCAAGGGTCTAGCAATTTTGTCGAAATCCTTGATGAAACATCGGTAAAAACCAGCATGACCAAGAAACGATCTGACATATTTGACAGTTTTGGGAGGAGGGAGATTGGAAATAAGATCTACATTAGCTTTGTCTACTTCGATTCCCCTATTGGAAACTACATGTCCTAAGACTATGCCTTGTTTGACCATGAAATAACATTTCTCCCAATTGAGAGTCAGATTTTTCTCCCTACATCGTTCTAGGACCAGTTTAAGATGATGCAAACATTGGGAAAATGTGTCACCAAAAATAAAAAAGTCTTCCATAAAAATTTCAAGGAATCTCTCTACCATGTCAGAAAAAATACTGATCATGCAGTGTTGGAATGTAGCTGGTGCATTGCATAGGCCAAAAGGCATGCGTCGGTATGCAAATGTTCCATACCTGCAAGTGAAGGTGGTTTTCTCCTGATCTTCGGGAGCGATAGGGATTTGATTGTAACATGAATATCCATCCAGGAAACAATAGAACTCATGTCCTGCTAAGCGCTCTAATGTTTGGTCAATGAATGGAAGAGGGAAGTGATCTTTCTGAGTGGCTAAGTTGAGTTTTCGATAGTCAATGCAAACTCGCCATTCAGTTTGGATTCGAGTGGGAATCAGCTCATTAGCCTCATTTTGGATCACGGTGATCCCAAATTTCTTTAGAACAACTTAGACCGGACTCACCCATGAACTATCAGAAATGGGATAAATGATCCTATGATCGAGACATTTCAGAATGTCTTTCCTAACAGCTTCTTTCATCACTGGGTATCCCGGACTTCTTTACTTCTTAAGCGCTCATCAACGCATTGATCTTACTCTCCAAGTCCCTCATATTCTGATCCTCATTCGTATCTTTCTTCGAACGATTCCGGGGAGAAGTGACGTGGTCCTCTTTTTATTATTATCATCCGAGGGATCACCCCCAGCATTGTTATCAACGGGAGGGGTTTCCATGTTGGCATTCTCATCTGCTTCCCGATCATTGTCAGCTTGGTTAGGATTATTACGACGGATGGAATGTCCCTACTGATTCGTCAGTGCCGCAATTTATTGGCTGTACATGTCTCTCATCTCTTGCGTAGCCATCTCCATCTCGAATTTAAAATTCTCTTTCTGGTTGGCTAAAGCATCTTCAAGAATTTTAGCCATTTGCGGTATTAATCATGAATGATTCATAAGATTGCTCTGCACTAGATGTCGTATCGTCAGAAGCCAACACAGAGCAAGCATCTGACGTTTCGTCATCGGAGGACCTTGACCTCTGGGGTCTAGGTCTGACAGTTTTAGACCACATCCAAGTCATGCGCTGAGATACTTCTGCAAAAGGCTCAGGATTGAAGAGTCGCGAGGACTTGCCTTTGTCATCCTTGTTGATAGTTACCCAAGGGAACTCGTCACCTAAGCCGGTTGGTCTTCTTCTACGAAAACAACTCGTCTTTAGTTCAGCCATTTCAGTAGAGATTCGTTCAAATACTGAGACCGTCCGGGGAGTAGTCTAGTGGCAGCTGTATTCTGATAACACTGCCTTGATGATTTTCACACACGGACAATGAGAGTTCGTCTCTCGGACATTTCTCTTCTGAGACTTGTTCGTATTTGTCGCCTGATAGTACAACTCATTAGTCTGATGACTGAAGCAACCTATCATGTGTTGGCACGGCTTCCCAGGTATAACGCCATCATCAAACGAACACGTTTCCCTCTGGGGATACGACGTTTCATTAGCGTCTTCAAGAGTCACTCGTTCAGATTTACGCCTTCGTGAGTGTGAAACTCTAACGGGGTCTTCTACATCGACTCGCAATCCGATGCGATTGGTCATAAGAGCTTTCTCTTTATTATTGGGGGGATTAGTATGACCCCCAGCCTGAATGGGTGTTTGTGAGCCTTTCAACGGTCCCAATCGCTCTTTAATAAGTGCTTTACCTCGATCTTTGGGGAGAGGACCAAGGCGGTCTTTCAGAGAAACTCTGAATTTGGTGAGGTCCACAGTACCAAGGTGAGTAGGATCTGGAGTTGACAAAGGTTGAATGGTAACTTCGTCTGTTTTTGCCTTAGGCGCTGACTTGACCTTTGGCATCCAAACCCGTTTCTGTTTGGGTGATTTTCCGACCACCTCTTCCTTCTGTATTTCTCTTGCTTTCCAAATGAGGACTCGGATGTGCGCAAGCAATATACAGTGCTTCTGGATTCACTCCTTGAGGGTAGAGTGGGTCCTTTTAACGTGGACCCATTCATTCTTTTCTGCTTTGGAGGGGGCTTGCTCGATCACCGTTGTTGTTCTTGGCGCTGAATAGATTTCAGATCCACATCATAGCAGATCTCATCTATTGGCTCCAAAGCCTTGGCAAGTTTACGTGCAAGACGTTGACGCCGTCTTTGGTGCGCGCTCTTTGACAACATTGGCGCATCTTCAGCAACTGACTCTTTAGTCAAGGAGGAGTTCAGATCCACTGATCTAACTTCGCCAGATATTGGCGACACGTCGCGATTTACAATTGCAGTGGTGACGACATGGAGATCATCTTCTCGGGTCTTCATGTCAGAAGACCAGTGGAATTTTCTGGATCTGCGAGGTGAGGCAGATCTAGAGGAGGATAAGTATTCCTCGAACTTTTGCTGGTCAAACTCATATTTGACCTCTTTATTCACTAGGATCTTGATCGCTGGTTGCGGCACGGTAGCTTCAGCAGTGAAGCTGTTGGCTCCCACTATGGTCACCAGCTTATTTAGAGAGAAAGTTGATATCTTTATTGATGTAGTCATTACAACTTCAGTCGTTACAATGACAACAAAGAAAGATAGCCTTTTTATAAGACACTCACATAATGAAAACAAAAAAAAGTATAACTCTCGTCAAAACAAACGTAACAGACGTTTATCCTTGGCTGCTTGTGTGGGATCTTAGCCTGTAACGAGGATGTTGATATCCATAGAATACCAAACAATCAGATCAGATCTGGAGCTTCGTTGATTCACTAAGAAATCACAAAACCGAAGCAATTATCTCAGCAACAGTGAGATAACAACTCTTCTCGAGATTATCGCAACGGGGCAATCTCAAGGCAAAGAGCCTAGAAGTGTAGATCTGATGAGCTTCTCCTCTTTATGCTGACGAACTCGAGCCGATCTCCTCCTATCTTCTAAAACTTGTGCTCCTTCAGTCTTTGCTTCGCTAATGCTCGAGAATTCCCAATCTAAAAAAATGAAGGCCCTAGGTTGTATTTATAGGCTTTGGGACCCCTATTTTCGGATAAGAATAATCGATTCACTCTTATCTTCAGTTGTAACAATTTAACCACATTCTTCGATAATATTTTATCAGTTAGAATAAATCCAGGTGGTTAACGGTCGAAAAACAGCTTAAATCTCCTAAAAACTACTTTCGGGGGCTGCGGACACCCGTGGGTGTCTCGGTCAAAGCTTGGCCGAGATACCTCTTGGTGTCTCGGCCAAGGCTTAGCCGAGACACTACCTGGTGTCTCAACCAAGCTTTGGCCGAGACACCACTTGGTGTCTCGACCAAGCTTTGGCCGAGACACCTATGGGTATCTCGCTGGGGCTTGGAGCATTGTTCCGTGTGTTCTGTCCATTTTTATCGTATCTTCGTCATCTGAACTCGGAATCATGCGATTCAAAATGTGTCAGAAAGCCTACGAGGAGATCTGGGAGCTTCCATTATTGAATCATATGTGGAGTAAATAGGACACGAGGCTCACTTCATCTTTCGTAAGCAACACGTAACTCCCGATACATTCGGGTTTCCGTTATTCCGAAGTTTTGTTGCTTTGCATGGTTCATTGACTCACTTCATACGCTTGTCGTTATCGAATGAGCTTTTGTAACTTGGATAGCAATGTTTATCATCTTCTCTTTATCTCGAGCCACGTGCGGGGACCTATAGGCGATTTTTGATGCCTACAAGAGTGTCATCCAGCCACGGTCACATTATAGGTAAAAACTAACGTACTCTTAGTGTAGTCCAGCCATGGTCTCATTGCGAGAATACCAACTAACCTACTTGAGTATCCAACAATCATGAAATGCAATATATATGTCATCCTCTAATATGATAACTCAAAACATGTATTTGATGCGGCATAAACATGTACCAAAAAATATTGCAAGTACACAACCGTGTCAAGTTATAGTATAAAGATATCGATCCCACGAGGAAGGTATTTTTAGGAGAAAATATAAAATTGGTTCTTATGTTGTGTATGTGACAAATAGGAGTGATGAGTGAATGTGATTGTGAAGAGATTAAGAAGGTAATAGTGTGTAAATAGGCACAAAATGTAAGTGAGAGTGGATATGACAATGAATGAATAATTTCCACAAGGAGAGATGAATAAAATCAAGAATGAAAAAGAAAAATCATGAATAAAAATAAAATTCAAGAAAGTAATGATGGCGGATTCAATTAAAGATATGAGTAATCTAGAACTGAATCCACTTCTTAGAAAATGGTAATTCCCTAGAGGGTTCTAGCATAAAGGCAAATCAAAGAAAATAAAAATAAACAAAAAAAACTAAACCCAAGAGGGTTCTAGCCTCAAGGTGAATAGTGCAAGAAATTAAAATCTAACTACAAAATAAATTATAAAATCTAAACTACAAAATAAATTGCAAGAATTAAATGCAAGAAAATAAATCTACTCTATAAGCATGAAATAAATCTAATCTATAAGTATGAAATAAATCTAACGCAAGAGGGTTCTAGCCTCTTGGCTATTTAAATAAGAAAATAAAATCTAATTACAAGCATGAAAATAAATCTAAACTAATAAGTAATAAAAGAGAAATAAGAAAAACAAACCTTCAAATTAATCTCCATCTTCATCATCTAACAAAGAGAAGAAAAAAAAATTTTAATGTGGTGAAATTTTTTTTATTAATTGTAACAAAAAGTTACAAATTTGGAAGGCCTTCTCAATTAAGAGTAGCCCTCCTCTCCAAAAGGAGTTACAAAAATTTTTACACCCCTTACTCTCTACCCCTATTTATAGTAAACATCAGTGAATGAGAGTCCTTGGATTGAATCCTTATCCAAAAACCATCAAAAATCAGCCATTGATGTAATTGACTCGTCAGTATCGATACCAGCATAGATACTGACATCGATGCTGGCATCGATATCCAATCAAAAATCTACCTTTTCAGTTGGCTTCGTCTCGTCGAGATAGGCGATTTTCATATATTATATGTTAAATTCGGTCTTCCGGATTGAGAGATATCGTCGTTTCTTTGTGGCCAACCATCTTGAATACATTTTGTTTTTATATTTGATTTTTTTATTTTCTCCGGCTTCTACAAGCTAGTCGGCTTGATTCTAGGCTTGGGATTTTTGGCTCTGGATTGTGTTCTTCATTTAATTCATGCGCTTTTGTTGAGAGATGGGATTTTTGAGCTTTATTCTTCATTAACCTGCAATTAAAGATAAAAACAATTATTAGTGATATATTTATTCATTAAAAATAAATAATGAGGGTATAAAATTATAATAAAATATGATTATCAAATACCCCCATACCTAAACTCTTGCTAGTCCTCTAGCAAAGAAAGAAAGAGAAAATCCTAACTCACTTTTGCAGAAATCGCGGTTGTATTTAGCGCATACAATAAGCCTTTAAGCCCCTAGGTTACCCTAGTAGACGAGTTGTAGTCTCATGAGGGTTTGCAGTGAATATACCCATAAAATTCGGTCTACTTGCTAAATTAAAGAAGTCAGTAAATAACTAAATTCACATGATAATTTTAAACAATCTAATTGAAGCTAGTTATCACTCAAGAAAACGCTTTTATAAATAACTTTAAGGTAAATTTCCTAGAAAATCTTCTCATTATAGCAATACAAAACCAAGCCAAACTTAAAAATTTAATTTAAAAGTTTTGAAAAGAACATGCTAACTCTTTGTTTAAAATAATATTTAAGTTGCTTGATCTAAAATATTTTTCAAGACCATATATACAAATATAACTATATATATAAAACATTTATTAGTATTTTTATTTTTTATTTTTAATTTTTTATATTATTATTATTATTATTAATTTTTTTAACTCTTTCTTTCTTGGTGATTTTTTTTCTATTTTAATGGGCTTTCTAAGCGATCATTTAACGAGTTTTAGGCCAATGGATCCCAAACCAATTGGGCTTAGGTCATTAAGTATGGAAATACTCATTGGGCTTAATTACTCGGTTAACATAGGCTTTATAAGATAGAATCACTTTGAATTTAAGAGTATTTTTTCTTTTTCTTTTGGTGCCCATTTTTCACACTCTTCTTTTGTAATTTTTTTATATGTATATGTATATATATTCTAAAAAATATGTAAGTCAAGACACTTTGAAAAATTATTTTTAACTCTAAGCTAAGCATGCATAAATTCCATTATTTTAAATAAAAATCTAAGTTAAGGCTTAAGTGAAGTATACTATTTTGAAAATTATTTATTAAGAAATTTATTTAGAGTTATCATAAAAGGTAAACTTGAGTAAATAACAAACTAGAGATTAGAAAATTTAAAATTAATCAAATAAATCAATTATTACGTAACTCTATCAATTTGGCAAGTGACGATATTTTTATAATTCTTTTTGAGGAAAAGGAAAAAATGACAAAAATGCAACTAAAAATATAAAATATTGAGAAAAAAATAACTAATTCCCACCCCCTAAATTTTGCATTGTCCTCAATGCAAACTCTATTATGCACAAAGTAAAGCAGATAAGAAGTAAAGTACTTACATTTGGTCGGCTGATAAAAATATGTAATTACCTTTGGTCTAAGGAGGATAAAATCAGAAATTTATTATTTTTTTCTTTTTTTTTCTTCTTTTTTTTACAACTGAACAAGAAACTCTCAAATGAGAGAAGAATAAATTCTTTTTTGTTATTCTGAAATAAACAAAACAAACAATGTAGCATGAAGTGTTCAACATGAAGAGATCGTATTCTACATTGAATCCTACCTTATTGTTGAAAATTCATTCTCAGATTTTAAATAAATTCAGAATAATATAATCAATAATGTGAAATTCCAAGCATTTCGGGATGTTTGATAATTCTTGCAACAAAGTAAGGTAGGTATTATTGGTGTTATGCATTTTGTATTTCTTAATGAACTTAGACTCTTGTACTGTGAATTTTTGTTTTCTAACAACCAATTCTTCTGTAGCATTTTCCTCAACCCCAAGATTCATGGTTGAGTTCTAAAATTTTGGTTGTTGATTATTCTCCATGAATTTAAATTCATTAAGAAAGAGTTCTTCAAAATTTAATTCAAAGCAGCAAATGTTTAACACAGGTTCATTATTCTCAAAGACCTAATCTGCTATTTCTAAAATTTCCAACTCCTCACCAAAAATTTCCTCAAAACTCAAATCAAACTCTTCTTCTTCTTCTTTTGATCTTTCCTGAATGTAATTTATTTCTAGAGGTCGATTATTTGGCTGGTCCCCTAGATTAAAACTGTTGAGATCAGCAGTCAAATTCCCGAAGGAAAACTTCATTTGACTAGTTCTACAGTTGATGAGAGCATTAGAATTCACTAAGAAAGGTCATCCTAAGATGACAGGTGTATGTCCTTTGGGATTGGAAACAGGCTGTGTTTCTATGACTACAAAATCTATTGAAAAAATAAAATCTCCAACCTTAATCAGAATATCCTCTAACTCACTCATAGGGACCTTAACAGATCTATCAGCCAACTGTAAGGTGCATCTGGCTGGGTTCAGTACACCTAGACCCTATTACTGGTAGACTGAATATGGAAGCAAATTGACACTGGCCCCTAAGTGTAGAAGCGCCTTATCAATGTGAGTATTACTAATGATACATGAAATGAGGGGGGAACCTGGATCTTTACGTTTCAAAGGTATAGAATTTGATAGCATTTCACTGATATTGGCGGCTAAAAAGACTTTCTTTGGAATATTTATTCTCCTCTTCTTAGTGCATAATTCTTTTAAAAATTTAGCATAAGATAAAATTTGTTCAATTACATCTATGAGGGGAATGCTGACCTTAACCTGCTTGAATGTTTCTAGGATCTTCTCCTCCTAAGGAGAGTGTTTCCTAGGCCTGAGTCTATCTGGAAAGGGAGCAACTGGTCTAAATCAATCAAAAGCAGGCTCAGGTTCGGGTTCAGGTTCTTGGTCATCAGAGGGGGGTGATTGTCGAATAGATTAATCAGAAGGAGAAGGAGAAGGAATTTGTATTGGATCAAAAGTTTAACTTGGAGGAGTTCTCACATGATTATCGACCTGTCTACCTGACCGAAGTGAATGGATTGCATTCACTTGAGCTTCATAGGATGAATTGCATCCTGTGTCTTTAGGGTTGACCACGAGTTGACTCAGAAATTTTCCTTTCTCTCTTTTACTCACGGCACTAGCTAGTTGACCAAGTTGGGATTCTAATCTAGCTATAGCTTGAGTGTTGGAGTTGAGCATTTGTCCAGTTGATTGCATGAAGGAATTCAGAGTGCTAGACGTTTGAGTCAACATATTCGTGGTTTGAGTGGAGGCCTTAATTATTGGTTTCCAAACCTCTTTCCAAGACATTGAGACGTTTATCCTGACCTGGATTGTGAGGAGTCTGAATTACAGCTTGAGGAAGTAGAGACTAATTTGGTTACAGCAGATTGGGTTATTGAAATTATGGATGAGAATCGAAAGGAATTGTGTTTTCCCTAGGACATTGTTGGTTTGAAGAGAGAGTGAAGTTTTGAGTTCCAGAGTGAGTTCTCTGATTACATGCAAAGTTTGGGTGATTTCTCCAACCTGGGTTGTAGGTTGGAGAGAATTGATCATTTACGTAATGCTGGAATGTAGCGTGACCTGTCCTAATGGCTGATTATTTCCTAAGAGAGAATATTCTTCTGAAACATGAGATGGTGACAGACAGTTGTGACATTCTGAGGTTGAAACTTGATTGATTTGAGCCGGGACTCTTTCCTTGATTTCTAAAGTTTCTAACCCACACATGATTGTGGCCATCTTAGCTTCAGATGCAATGTTCGACTCTAAGGAAATACCACTGGACTTGGGTTGGGTAACTGATAACACTCGGTCATCACATTGTTCCCTTTGCATGGTTTTTTCAGAAAGACTCTCTAAAAACTCCCAAACTTCATCAGCGTTTTTGCTCATGAAATCCCCATGGCACATTGATTCTAAGGAAGGTTTTGTAGACTAATCTAATCCTTCATAAATTATTTGGCACAATCGCCA
Source organism: Asparagus kiusianus (assembly GCA_022839385.1). Taxonomy (NCBI): domain Eukaryota; kingdom Viridiplantae; phylum Streptophyta; class Magnoliopsida; order Asparagales; family Asparagaceae; genus Asparagus; species Asparagus kiusianus. Next base: position 80,991 of record BQKN01000202.1, read on the forward strand.
TTTTTCTAAACCGTGATGAGGACATTGGATGAGAAGATCTTTAAATCGGTCAAAATACTTCCAAAAGGGTTCTCCCGGGATAATTTTAAAATTCATGATGTTGTTTCTTAGCTTCACCGTTTTATGGATCGGGAAAAATTTCTTAAGAAAAACAGTGATAAATTCCTCCCAAGTAGTGATGGAATTTATGGGTAAGCTATACAGCCATTTTTTTGCTTTTTCTTTGAGAGAAAATGGAATAAATCTGAGTTTGATCACATCTTCTGTTAATTCTCTCATTTTAATTATAATACACACTTCCTCAAATTCCGAGATAAAAATATATGCATCTTCTGTTTTATTTCAAAGGAATTTGGGAAGCATGTTTATGTAATGCGGTCTAAGCTTAAAATTTATTCCATTTGTTTCGGGGAGCCTAATGCAAGAGGGGATTGCATTCTTAATGGGATAGCACATATCTTGAAGAACGGGTGGATTAGGATATGTCATTTCTATGATTGGATCAAAATGAATTAAACGATGAGAATTATCCCTAACCCAAGTTGCATACACCAAAACTATTTTTTTATACTTTTTTTTTATAAAAGTTAGTTTTTTTTAATGAGGAGAGAATGGAAAAAGAGGAAAAATCCTAACTAAAACAAATTAAAATCAATCACTTTTTAATCTCTCTAACTCTAGGGTTAAGCCTAACTCAACTAGACTAGCTCCTAACAAAAAACTCCTAAAGTGAAAAAACTAAAGTTTTAGCCAGGTAGTTAGCTAGTTAAGGATAGTACTGAGGGTGATCAGAGATCAATTAAGTACTTCGTTCCTTACGGAGAGCTTTACGCAACCCCTAAAACTTACCTTAGACACCAACTAATCTAAGAAAACTTAAACCGGTTCACTTAAGTAGGGCTGGGCATATTCGGTTTGGGTCGGTTTTAAGCTCAATCCGCATCCAATCCTAATTTTTTGAATTCTCAAAACTCTCATCCAGATCCAGATTTTTTCCTCTTCATCCGAATATTCGGCCCAACCGAAATTCGGATCGGTTCGGATCAGTTTCGGTTTTGGGTCGAATTAATTCTATTTCACAAAAATCTGCTCACACCTGAGATCATTGCCTATTAATTTCAGATGAAGTATCATTATTTGTCCATTTTGTCTACTTAATTTTTCCCCCCAAACAATAAAATGTGGAGCTTGTTTGAAGTAACACCATTACCACAACTAACAAAAAAACTAAAATCAGTGAAATGAGCACAAACCATATCAACAAGTACATACCATACGATAATAATAAACTCATTAAAGAGTTACTTAGTTACAAACCATACAAATAGTCCAGAAATAATAAAAGAGTTACTTAGTTACAAACCATGCAAATAGTCCTGGGATTGGCGGTGTTGTGGTGTGGGACTGAGAGAAATGGAGTTAGGGTTAGGGATTTTTTAGTATTTATATTAAAAAATTCGGTTCGGTTTTTTTGGGCGGTTCAGGGGTTCAAACCGGATCCAAACCGGTTTAATTCGGTTCGGACTGTTTAGAGTCTTCTTCTCATCCATTTAATCCGGTTCGGTTAATCGGCCCGCTTTTTCGGGCGGTTTTTTCAGTTAAACCGGTTCTTTTTGGTTTTTACCCACCCCTACACTTAAGGATACTTTGTTCCTTATTGAGCTCGAATCCTTAGGGCCAACATCTAATGAGTTTTATTAGGATTGGGTGGTATAGAGAGGAATTAGTAATTTTTGGGCTAAGAAAAGGATGATGAAATCCCTCACCTTATCTTGATTATGGGGTTTTGCCCTTAAAAATATTTTTAAAGTGTGTTCCAAATTAAGATGCTCAAATTACTTAGTGAATTCTTACTAACAATATGAAATGCAACCCTATGAATTAAAAGCAACTAAAAAGGATGGAAAAGAAAAAATCTTTTTTTTAATTAGGGTTAACAATCAAACAAATGAGAAGGGGGAAATTGTTTGAATTTATTATCTTCTTAGTAAATGTTAAAGTGGAGGGTGAATTTTATTATGGTCAACAAAAATAAAATCTTTTTTTAAGTCCTAATTGTCTCTAATTGTGAAGAAGTAGCTAAAGGGTGGAATTAAAAATTCTAGAAAGAAGAGTTACTTACAAGCAAATCTATAAATCCTAGTTCTCCAATCCGCGATCTTCAAGCTCCAAGCGTTTCCTTCACAATAAACACACAAGTTAAAGAACCAAAATAATTAAAACCTACTTAAGTTCCTTCCCCGGCAACGGTGCTAAAAACTTGATGCAGCATAAACATGTACCAAAAAATGTTACAAGTACACAACCGTACCAAGTTATAGTATAAAGATATCGATCCCACGAGGAAGGTGTTTTGTAGGAGAAAATATAAAATCGGTTCTTATGTTGTGTATGTGACAAATAGGAGTGATGAGTGAAAGTGATTGTGAAGAGATTAAGAAGGTGATTGTGTGTAAATAGGCACAAAATGTAAGTGAGAGTGGATGTGATAATGAATGAATGATTTTCACAAGGAGAGATGAATAAAATCAAGAATCAAAAAGGAAAATCAAGAATGAAAATAAAATTCAAGAAAGTAAAGATGGCGGATTTAATTAAAGATATGTATTATCTAGAATTGAATCCACTTCTCAGAAAATGGTAATTCCCTAGAGGGTTCTAGCCTAAAGGCGAACCAAAGAAAATAAAGATAAACAAAAAAAAAACTAAACCCAAGAGGGTTCTAACCTCAAGGTGAATAGTGCAAAAAATTAAAATCTAACTACAAAATAAATTGTAAAAGCTAAACTACAAAATAAATTGTAAAAATTAAATACAAGAAAATAAATCTACTCTATAAGTATGAAATAAATCTAATCTATAAGTATGAAATAAATCTAAGGCAAGAGGGTTCTAACCTCTTGGCTATTTAAACAAGAAAATAAAATCTAATTACAAGCATGAAAATAAATCTAAACTAATAAGAAATAAATGAGAAATAAGAAAAACAAACCTTCAAATAATCTCCATCTTCATCTTCATCTTCATCATCCAACAAAGAGAAGAAAAGAAAATTTTAAAGTGGTAAAATTTTCTTTATTAATTGTAAAAAAAGTTACAAATTTAGAAGGCCTTCTTAATTAAGAGTAGCCCTCCTCTCCAAAAGGAATTATAAAAATTTTCACACCCTAACCCCTCACTCTCTACCCCTATTTATAGTAAACATCAGTGAATGAGAGCCCTTGGATTGAATCCTTATCCCAAACCATCAAAAATCAGCCATTGATCTGTAATTGACTAGTCAATATCGATACCAGCATCGATACTGGCATCAATGTTTAATAAAAAATCTGCCTTGGCATATAGCTTCGTCTCGTCGAGATAGGCGATTTTTATATATTATATGTTAAATTCTTCCTTCCGGATTGAGAGATATCGTCGTTTCTTTACGGCCAACCATCTTGAATACATTTTGTTTTCATATTTGATTTTTTATTTTCTCCGGCTTCTACAAGCTCCTCGGCTTGATTCTGGGCTTGGGATTTTTGGCACTTGCTTGTGTTCTTCATTTAATTCATGAGCTTTTGTTGAGAGATGGAATTTTTAGGCTTTATTCTTCATTAACCCGCAATTAAAGATAAAAACAATTATTAATGGTATATTTATTCATTAAAAATAGATAATGAGGGTATAAAATTGTAATAAAATATGATTATCAGTATTATGTACCTCCAAATACACGTACGAATGCATCCCCAAATGCCACTCCAATAATCAAGCATGTATTTCAAAGTGCGTACCCAAACCTCACGTTCGTAACCAATTTACATGTCAAAGAAAAATATTGAGTTCACAAAATTCCATTGCTCGGTCAACTGACAATAGCCCCTTCGGTCAACTGACAACGTACATAATCGTGCATACCCGAACATCCCCATCGGTTGACTAATTGTCTACATCAGTCGACCGGCCACTTCAATCGGTCAACTGATTGCCAGCATCGGTCTACCGACCAGAACCAAAGTTCAAAACCATTAATTGATTATTTTCAGTCTAAAAATTTAAACAAAAAAAAATCAAAACTCTTCAGGGAGCTCATAACTAATACTAATATTTACATAATTAGGGTTTAACCTTCTACATGAAAACACCTATTTAGATATTTGATAGAAAAAAGCTAACCCTAACATGATTATACGTATAAATCATCATGAAAACCAATAAATCTTGACAAATCCTCATGTTAAAAATTTATTCCAGATCTTAAATTCAAATCAGAGAAATTGTTTATAACTTTATAAGACCAAAATATCAAACTTTGTATCATATAATTTGAAAGAAACAATATTTATACTTAAACTAGGTTCTAACGCCCAATAAAACCAAATAAAACTCAATAAAAATACTAATTAAAAACGGGGATGGGATTGGAGGTGATGGAAACTCGCCTCAAAACTCGTGATGAACTCCCAAACACGTGAGAGAACAAATCCTCCTTTGCCAAACTCTGACGATCTCAGGAAACAGCCCGTTGGTCGACTGATGCTTGCCATCAGTCGACTCTCAAGCTCATATCGGTCGATTGATAGTAGCCATCAGTTAGCTGACAAGCTCATATCGGTCGACTAATAGTAGCCATCAGTCGACCGAACCGAAGCTAAAATCAGCCTACACGTTTTCATGTTGTGCATGTTTTAACTTATTTTGTGCATGTTTAACACTTGTATACTTTCATATATACACTTAATTTACCTCACATCAATTGTTAACATGACCATTCATCCAGAAATGATATTTACCATAATAAATACTCATGTATCACTATTAATCATAAAATTTTCAAATTTATGGGGGTTTACATAGTGCAATATACCTCATTAATCGCACACCAATGCCTATTTTACAAAGTCGCACTCCTTTTGAATTCCTTCCCAACAAGCAACCAGTCTACTCCCACCTTTGAGTTTTTGGTTGCCTACGTTATGCTTCCATTGGTCACCTCCATCACAACAAATTTGGTCCTCGACCATGAAAATGTATTTTTCTTAGTTACTCCCAAGACCAAAAAGTTACCGTGTCTCAGACCTTGTACACTATAGTCGTTTCATCAGTCGAGATGTCATATTTCATAAGGAAAATTTTTCATTTCAAAATATTGACTCATCTCATTCGACGCCTATTGTTCTTCCATTACCAGTCGTTGATGTTAGCTCTGATGTTCCTCGTATCATTTTAGGCCAAACCTCTTACACCTTCTCCATCTTCATCTACACCTCCTCCACCTTTACCTACAAAAATAGCCCCACCATCACACCCACCTCCTCTTGTTGTATGTCACTCTTCGAGGAGCAAACAAGCACCTCGTCATCTTAACGACCTATGCCTTGGTCACACCTGATCTGTCGTCATCTCCTTTGAGCTCTGTTATCTTAAGTATCCCCTTCCCTCAGTCACATTTTTATCTTATAAAAGGTTTAGTCATTCCAATCATGCCATCCTTGCAAGCATTTCATCAATTCAGGAACCTAGATCCTTCACACAAGATAATAAAAATCCAAAATGAAAAGAGGTATTAGCAACAAAAATAAATGTACTTCAGCACAACAAGACTTGGTCCTTGATAACTTTACCTGCCGGAAAAAAGCCCATTTGGTTGCAAATGGGTTTACAAGATAAAGCATTATTTTGATGGATCTATTGAACCCTATAAAGCTAAGCTCATTGCAAAAGGCTATAATCAAGTTGAAGGCCTTGATTTCATAGAGACATTTTCTCCTGTTGCCAATATTGGAAGCCTATTGATGGTTGTCGCTTCTCAAAATTGGCGCTTGCATCGACTTGATGTTAACAATGCCTTCCTACAGGGTGATTTATATGAGGACATTTACATGAAAATTCCTCCTGAATTTTCCAAATAGGGGGATAATCGTGTTTGTAAAGTTTAAAATCTCTTTATGGGCTCAAGCAAGCTTCTCGTTAACGGTTTTCTAAATTCTCAAATGTCCTTCTTGATGCGAGATTTCAGCAATCCAAGGAAAATTACGCTCTTTTTAATTCCACAAGAGTTTCTTTGATGACTATTGTTCTCGTCTATGTGGATGATATCATCATCACCGGTGATGATAAAGTAAGCATTGCCATACTATAGAGGTTTCTAAATTTGAATTTTCATATCAAGAACTTAGGCCATCTCAAATTTTTTAGGCATTGAAGTGGCACGATCAAAAGATGGTATTTTTCTATCTCAATGCAAGTATAAACTCGACATTCTTAGTGATTCTGGTGAACTTGATGGTCATACTTGTGATTTTCCAATGGAACAAAATCTAAAGCTATAACCAATTGATGGCCCTCTTCTTACCAATCCCTCCAGCTATCGACGTCTCATTGGCAGACTTTTATATCTCACCATTACCAAACCCAATATTCTTTACTCAAACATATTAAGTCAATTCATGACCACACTATGATGCCCCCGGGTTCACACAACGCTACAGTCCAAGGTGAATCTAAGGATGTCAAACCTGTCATGCACCCATACTGTGCAATAACATGTTTTTCCATCACAAAAGTATCTATCCAGTGGAAGCAAATAAAATAGTACAGGTACAAGCAGATATAAAAGATGAATACAGGAAGTTAAGAATAGAAATAAAGATAAATCTTAGAAATGATCTAGTCTCAACTGATATAAAAATAAAGATGTCCAACAATCAGATACAAATGATCCATAAACTCAACTACATGAGTCAACTGAAAATACATATGTTCTCAACTCTCAAAATAAAATGCAAAACTAATAATCAACTAGAAATATAAACTAAATATCTATAGAGCAGGAACTACTACAAATAACTGACGGTAACTATGCTAAAAGTCCGTCAACCTGAGGCTCTCCGAAACTCTACTCCGCTGCCTAAAAAGAAGTAAAAATCATAGCGTCAGAGCACTAGCAAGATCATCTCCATTCGTCCTCAGGGGAAAGACTACTAAGTATGATGGAGGCTCTACCTATAAGTGCATAGTCTACCTAGATCATTTATCCGGTACTAAATAGGGTTAATACTTAAAAACCAACAACACGAGACTGGTATGTCAAATAAAATAATCCAAACAAGGAAACCCTCATGTATATACAATATGTCTCAAATTATTAATCGCTAAATATTAACTCCAAAACTAAGAATAAATGAATACAAGAAAACAATACAGTAAATACCACATCAACCATCTCCGAAAATATCATATCAACTCCTCATACTACCCTTAATGGGTAAAACATAGACCAATACACTATCACTTGCAACTAATGTGTGAAATACCTTCACAATAAATCATATCGAAAGATTATCAACTTTCACCTACACACAGGTCATCATCAAATTTATCAAATCGTCCTTCTCTGGAATTCTTCAACTCATCAAACCCCTGTGCGGACCGTTAAGTAGATATGTCAACTCATCACATAACCATACGGACTGATAGATAGGTGTGACAACCTCTACACATATCCATGTGGACCGATAAATAGGTGTGTCAACCTCTGCGTATATCCATGTGGACCGATAAATAGGTTCAATGGCCTATGCGCATACTCGTGCGGACCGAAATAATATAAAGGAGTGAAGCACATCGCGATCTCATTTGCTGACCTGACTAAAGTACTCGGACTGCATTCCATCCGCAGTCTCATTGCAGAACCCGACTAACCCCACCCAACAAACTATAAATTTAATATACTATATATCCATTACTTGTAATGAACGCAACTATTTGGGTATGCAAAACAATGTAATCATGCATACTCAATCCTCGTACGTGTACTCCTCAAACTATGCATGAATATCCGCTCACAACTTGCACAAAACGCTCACGAAATGAACCCACAAACGAAAGAAACAAGAAAAACAAATTAATGCCTAATTAGTCGACCGATTTGGAGCGTCGATCGATTGATCGGCTGAAAGAACTATGCCGACACTACCTTATCAGTCGACTGATTCACACAGTCACTCAACTGATTAGGCCGTTTCTGCCAGACCCAACTTTTTGACTGTATTTCTTCAAAATTTTAATTTTTATAACCTTATATGATCAAAACTTGATTCAAAAATCATGAATCACATCAACAGGGGTTTATTTAACCAAGATAAATCACTTATATGCTTGGATCTAGGGTTTAGTAATCAAATTAGTCAAATACTTATTTATTTCGAAAAACTAAAGCATATTAACCAAAGCTAAACTACAATTAACATGTTAAAATAAAATCCTATGATCATGATCACGTACTAAACAAATTGCAGAAAATAATACTATAGTTTATAGATTGATTTAAGTTTTAAGCATCATAAGTTAAATTCTAACACATTAGATTAACTTTAAGCATGTGAATTATCATAATTAACACATAAAACTTGATTTTTAAACTAGGAAAAGGTTTGGATAGAGGTGATCTTTCCTCAAATGCTATGTTGAATTCCCAAACACGTGCGTGTAAGATTCTTCTTCGCCAAGCTAGAAAATCCCACCTTCCTCTCGATAAAAGCCTCATGTAAACTCCCAAAAACTCTCAGATTAGGGTTAGGGTTTGAGAAGGAAGGTGGCCGCTGATATCTCTTGTAAAAGATCAAGGAAAGAAGTTCAAAACAAGAATAAATACTCACATACACAACTCGGCCCGAAGCTAAACAAAGACGACCCGACACAAACCTGCACGAACTCTAAAAGCCCGTCGGTCGACTGACCGCTAGGCACCAATCGCTGATCGGGTGTCATCAATCGACCAATCTGCCTGGGTCGGTCGACCGACCAGAGCGTAATCTGGCCTAGAGGTTTTTTCCTCTGTGCCTGTTTGTGCATGCTTCACTCTATACTCTTATATACACACTTATATGTATTTTATCGATCTCAAATTGATTATCATCATACTTAATCATCAATAAATGATATTTATCGCTATATAATTCATTTATTATTATTTTTTATAATATATCCAAAATTACGGGGTTTTACATTCATCCCCCTTAAAAGAATTTCATCCTAGAAATTCTGCAATCATATCTTAGAGATTAATTATACTAGAAAAGAACGTTGATGGGATAATCTTGATAAGCAAACCCTCACATACACATCTCGTACCATTAACCTCCAGATATTAAACACAAGCGATATTTATGTCTAATACTTTAGAATGCAAGTATTCCCACTTAACCCCTAACTAAGCGGAACTAGTACATCGGGCGAAAAATCCAAATAAGCAACCCCCATGTATATACCATGTGTTCCGTATTATTAAGAGCCAAGTGTTAATATCCTCATTCTAACGTTAAATATAAATACGACCATACAAATAATCATAACATAAGCAATTCATAACTAATCATTTTACCTGCTCAAACAGGTGTGGGTAGTCACGACGCATATCCTCTTCACGCTTCAAAGAAGCCTCCTCAAATCCTTTCCTATTCTATGGAACCTTGACTAAAGGAATAATCTTATTTTTAAGCATCTTATCCTCTCTAGCAAGAATGCAAACAGGGACCTCAATGGTTGTCAAATCTGACCGAATCTCAAATTCTAGTGTATCAATCATTCTCTACTGCTCCTCGTCACGCAAATGCTTCTTGAGAATCAAAACATGAAATACATTGTGTACACCCGACATTGATGTTGAAAGATTTAGCCTATATGATATGGCTCCAACACACTCAACAATCCTAAATGGACCAACATACCTCAGGGCAAGTTTTCCATGTCTACCAAATAGCTGAACACCATTCATAGGTGATACCTTCAACAACACTAAATCTCCAACCTGAAAATCTAAGGGTCGTCGTCTCTGGTCTACATAGCTCTTTTTCTGACTCTGAGCGGCCCAAGTACATTCTCGAATCAATGCTACCTCCTCTTTAGTCTGTCTCACGAGTTCTGACCCAACCAATAAACTGTACTCCTGCTCTACCTTACAAATCAGAGATCTATAAGGCCTCGCATATAATGCCTCATACGGTATCATAACTATAGTCGATTGATAACTGTTGTTATAAGCAAACTCAATTAATGAGATGTGATCTTCCTAGCTGCCCAGGAAATCGATGACACATGCCCACAACATATCCTCAAATATTTGGTTCACTCTCTCTATTTGCCCATCTGTTTGCTGGTGGATGACACTGCTATATGATAGCTGGCTGCCGAACAAATTTTGAAAGATCTTCATGAAGTGTGAAGTAAAAACTAAACCTCGATCTGGCACGATCGTCTTCGGAACTCCATGCAAGCTTATAATCTTTCGGATGAAAATCCTCGCATAAGTCTCCACTGTGTATGTCGTCTTCACCGGTAAGAAATACGCTGAATTCGTTAAGTGATCAACTATTACTCAAATGGAATTATTCCACTTGCTTGACCTTGGTAAGCCCATAATAAAATCCATGAAAATATCTACCCACTTCCACTCAGGAATGGGTAAAGGTTGTCAGGCTCCCGTGGGTCTCTGATGTTCTGCCTTCACTTGCTGGTAGGTAAAACACTTAGCTACATACTTCGCAATCTCCCTGCTCATGTCACTCCACCAAAAATGTTTTTTAGGTACTTGTACATTTTGGTTGTGCTTGGATGCACTGTGTACCTGGTGTGATGTGTCTCATCAAACAAATCCTTCCTCAATTGCGGATCTATCGGCATGACTAACGGGCCCATCATTCAAAGGCCTCCATATGCTCCAATAGACTAATTAGCCTTAGGCTCTTTAGAAATCTTTCCCTTCCGGGTTTGAATCCAAGAGTCCTTCAACTGAGCACTGACCATTCTATCAGCCAATGAAGTTTGTACGGTCAAAGCTCCTAAAAATATGCTATTCTCACCAATCTCTGGCCTAAAATCAAACTGGCTAAGGATGTAAAGTTCTCGGTATAACGAGAACCTCAAAGCTGCAAGCTAGTGATGATGCTTCCTACTCAACACGTCTGCTACAATGTTCGACTTTCCCTGATGATACTAAAGTGCAAACTCGTAATCCTTAATGAACTTGACCCATCGTTACTACCTCTGGTTGAGTTCCTTCTAGGAGAAGAGATATTTCAAACTCTGGTAATCTATGAACATGTCAAACTATACTCCATAGAGGAGATGCATCCACGTCTTCTGTGCAGAAATCACTGCTGCTAACTCCAAATCATGTGTGGGGTAGTTCTGCTCATGAGTCCTCAATTGCGTTAAAATGTAAGCTACTACTCTTTGGGTATGCATTAAAATGCCTCCTAAACCAGATAATGATGTATCCGTATAGACTACAAAAGCCATATCACTGCTCGGGATTATGAACATCGATGTTGTAATCAACTTAGTCTTTAATGTCTCAAATGCCTTCTGGCACTCTGATCCCTAAACAAACTATACACCCTTCTTCGTGAGACATGTCAATGGGTAGCAATCTTCGAGAAGTCCTGGATGAAGTTCCTATAATAGCCGGCCAGACCCAAGAAGCTACGAATCTTTGTAACGTGGCCTAATCAAGTACTGCATCTACCTTAGCTGGATCTACAGCAATGCCCTCCTTGCTGTGAACATGGCCTAAAAATCTAACCTCGGATAACCAAAACTCGCAATTACTAAATTTAGCATATAACTAGTACTCCCGCAAAGTCTGTAATGCCAATCTTAAATGCTGCTCATACTCGGCCTCTGATCATGAGTAGATAAGGATGTCGTCGATAAACACGATCATGAATTGGTCTAAATATGGATGAAAATCCCGGTTCATAAAATCCATGAAAACAGCAGGTGCATTGGTCTGTCCAAATGGCATGACAAGAAATTCGAAAGACCCATATCGTGTCAGAAAGACAGTCTTAGGAATATCCATCTCCCGAACCTGCAACTAATGATAGCCAGAATGAAGACCAATCTTCGAGAAACACTATGCTCCTTACAGGTGGTCAAATAAGTCATCAATCCTCGGTAGTGGATACCTGTTCTGGATGGTGACCTTATTCAACTCTTGATAATCAATACATAATTGCATATTGCAGTCCTTCTTCACGAAGAGGACTGGTGATATCCATGGAAAATGACTCTGGTGAATAAATCCCTGAGATAATAGCTCATCTAGCTGAGTCTGTAGCTTGCTCATCTTAGCAGACGTCATACGATAAGGTGCTCAGGATATCGGTGTTATGCATGGCTGTAACTCTATGCAAAATTCTACCACTCTCACTAGAGGCAATCCTTGTATGTCCTAAAAGACATCCTGATACTTAGAGACTACTCGTGTCTAGCTCACCTCGGTGCCCCGATCCCACATCACTACCTCCTCGACATAGGCCAAAAATAACTCTGCAAACTAGTTGCCCTGTGAGGTCTCTACATTCATCTTAGATCCATCGAACGCTTACAAACTGATTGTCTTTGCAAAACAATCAATGCTAACATGGTAGGAGGATAACCAATACATACCAAGAATCACATCGAACTCGTACATACGCAGGATGATCAAATCAACCATGATCTCAGCCTCGTCTAAGCTGATAATGCATCTCCTACATATGCTCTCTAGAAGCAATACATCACCTAGAGGGGTGGAAACTAACAAAGGAATATCTAGAGGTTGTGCAACTAGCTAGAGTCTAATCAAGAAATCATAGGAGATAAAAGAATGCGAAGTGCCTGAAATGAAAAGAATACGGGCTGAAAAGGTGTTCACAAGGAATGTATCTTCCACCATGGCCTCATTCGCATCATGGTGGTGCGACACGACTGCATATACTCTACTGATAGTTGTAGGCTACGGTGTTGTAGGCTCTGGAACATATGGAACTATTTGTCCCTGTGATACCTCCTGAATAGCTTGCACTTGCCCCTCAATCCTTGGGACTACTGGCGGTGCCTCAATCCTCTGCTGCTGGCCATAATCATGGCCCTGTAGTTACTGATCATGTCCATGATCTGCCGTTGCTGTCCATGCCCATAGTTTTGTGGCTGCTGACCCTGGCCTCTACCATGCTGGCCTCCTGCTGGTACACTATGACACTCTGTTGCCTTATTGCCAAACTTATGATAATAAAAACATGCGCCCGAGAATTTGTGTTACTGTGGCCCCCTCTGATCTTGTTGCAGTCCCTTCCTTTGGGAACTATACTGTTGTGAACCCTTCCCCTACTCTTGAATTCCTTTGGATCCTAAAAATGGCCTCTTTCCTTTCCCTCTAGTCTGTCCTACTTTACCACTCCCTTCTTTGCCCTTTTAGACCATAGCCGTCTTTGTCTCCTGTGAGATAGCAGCATCTGCAACCTCCCACACTGAATGGAATCGTCTGGATACAGGATAACATCGTAAACTCGGGCGAAGTCCCATCAAAAACATATGAGCATGTCGCTCTCTATTCTGCCACATGCCCGTGAATCTAAGCAATCCCACAAACTTTCTCTCAAAGTCTGCTACTGACATAACTTCCTACTCTAGTTGAGCTAACGCTAACTCCTTCCCGGCCTTTGCTGCTCCCGAAACATACTCATTATCAAAGAAGTAGACAAAATCCTCTCAAGTAAGTGGCATCTGCTGCTCTGGGGTGAATCGAAGTTTATACCATCCCCCAGCGTCACCCTTGAGGCTAAAAACTACTAACCTCTACTTCTTCATAGTGTCCACATTAATCATATCTAAAATATTCCCCACATCTTCCTTCCACTTGTGGACTGAAAGAGAATCTGATGTACCATGAAATTCTGGTGCCCTGAGCTTCTTATATCTTTCCACTAATCTGAGCCATGCCTCCTGATCTGCGACCTTGTTAATGGCTGGTAGCGGCTCTGCTGAAAGCGATTCCTCTAATGGTGGAACCTCCAGTGTTTGATTCAGAGTCGATACGCGCTCCTCAAGTGCTGCAAATCTGACGGCAATAGGTGCTATGAGGTCTATTAAGTATTATAGAGCCTGTTGTGGCTCAGGTAGAGCCTGCTGCGGCTCGGGCTCCGGCTCAGCCTATATAACTCTCTAAGTATGGGGTCCCCTCTGTACACGTCCACGTCCGGCCATCCTATTAATTTTAGGAAAAGAGTTTAAAAGACATAGTAAATGAGACCACAAGCCTGAATAACAAAACATATAATAATAAGAAAATAGTATCACGTATTATTCACATCATACTTTATATTCAAAGCAAGATAGATATCATAAAAAAATTTGAAATTTTCTTGTTATATATATATAACGTCCTCACTCATTCTAAGAATTCTTAACGAACTTTATACGTGAATCCTAGAAAACTCTATCCTAGCTCCATAACTCTACACAGGATAATCCTAAGGATGCTAAAACTAGAGCTCTGATACCAACTATGACGCCCTTAGATTCACACAAGGTTGTAGTCCAAGGTGAATCCAAGAATGTTAAACGTACCATGCACCTATACTATGCAAAAACATGTTTCACTATTACAGAAGTATCTCTCTAGTGGAATCAAATAAAATAGTATAGGTACAAGCATATATAGTAGGTGAATACAGGAAGTTAAGAATAGAAATAAAGATAAATCTCAAAAATGATCTAGTCTCAACTGATATAAAAATAAAGATGTCCAACAATCAGATACAAATGATCCATAAACTCAACTACAGGAGTCAACCGAAAATACATATGTACTCAACTCTAAAAATAAAATGCAAAACTAATAATCAACTAGAAACATAAAGTAAACATCTTTGGAGCAAGAACTACTACAAATAACTGATGGCGACTATGCTGAAAATCCATCAACCTGCGGCTCTTCGAAACTCCGCTCCACTGCCTGAAAAGAAGTGAAAACCACAATGTTAGAGCTCTAGCAAGATCATCTCCATCCGTTTCTAGGGCAAGAGCTACTAAGTATGGTGGAGGCTCTACCTATAAGTGTAAAGTCTACCTAGATCATTTAACCTGTACTAAATAGGGTTAATACTTAGAAAACCCACAACATGAGATTGATACGTCGAGCGAAATAATCCAAATAAGGAAACCCTCGTGTATATATCATATGTCTTAAATTGTGAATCGTTAAATATTAACTCAAAAACTAAGAATAAATGAATACAATAAAACAATATAGTAAATACCATATCAACCATATTCAAAAATATCATATCAATTCCTCATACTACTCTTAGTGGGCAATACATATACTGATACACTATCTCGTGTAACTAAGTTGTGAAACACCTTCACAATGAATCATATTGAAAGATTATCAACTTTCACTTGCACATAGGTCATCATCAAATTTATCAAATTGTCCTTCTCTAAGAATTCGTCAACTCATCGCACCCCCGTGCGGATCGTTAAGTAGATATGTCAACTCATTGCATAACCACGCAGACTGATAGATAGGTGTGTCAACCTCTATGCATATCCTTATGGACTGATAAATAGGTGTGTCAACCTCTGTGCTTATCCATGCATACTGATAAATAGTTGTGTCAACCTCTACGTATATCCATGCGGACAGATAAATAGGTTCAACGACCTCGCGCACACTCATGTGGACCAAAATAATATAAAGATGTAAAGTCCATTGTAATCTCATTTGCGGATCTGAATAAAGCACTCAGAGTGTAGTCCATCCGCAGCCTCATTGCAGGACCCGACTAACCCTACCTAACAATTTGTAAATATAATATACTATATAGTCGTTACTTATAATGAACAAAACTATTCGGGTATCCTAAACGATGTAATCATGCGTGCTCAATCCCCATACATCTACTCCTCGAACTATGCATGAATATCAGCTCATGACTTGCACAAAATGCTCACCAAACGAACTCACAAATGAAAGAAATAAGAAAAACAAAATATTGCCTGATCAGTCGACCGATCTGGAGTATCGGTCGACTGATCGGCTGAAAGCACTATACCGACTCCACCTTATCGGTCGAATGACTCACATAGTCAGTCGACTAATCAGGCCAATTCAGCTAGATCCAGCTTTTCGACTGTATTTCTTCAAAATTGGAATTTTTATCAACTTATATGATCAAAACTTGATTTAAAACTCATTAATAACATCAATATGGGTTTATTTAACCAAGATAAATCACTTATATGCATGGATCTAGGGTTTAATAATCAAATTAGTCAAATTCTTATTTATTTTGACAAACTAATGCATATTAACCAAAGCTAAACTATAATTAACATGTTAAAATAAAATCCTATGATCATGA
This sequence comes from Asparagus kiusianus, assembly GCA_022839385.1. Classification (NCBI taxonomy): domain Eukaryota; kingdom Viridiplantae; phylum Streptophyta; class Magnoliopsida; order Asparagales; family Asparagaceae; genus Asparagus; species Asparagus kiusianus. The sequence goes on from BQKN01000202.1 coordinate 97,169, forward strand.
TCACGTGCTAAACAAATTATAGAAAAGGATTCTACTGTTTCTAGCTTGATTTAAGTTTTAAACATCATAAGTTAAATTCTAACACATTTGATTAAGTTTAAGCATGAGAATTATCATAATTAACACATAAAACGTGATTCTTAAACTAGGGAAAGGTTTGGACAGAGGTGATCTTGCCTCAAACGTCATGTTGAATTCCCAAACACGTGCGTGTAAGATTCCTCTTCACCAAGCTCACAAATCCCGCCTTCCTTTCGATAAAAGCCTCAGGTAAACTCCCAAAAACTCACAAATTAGGATTAGGGTTTAAGAAGAAAGGTGGCTGCTAATATCTCACGTAAAAGATCAGGAAAAGAAGTTCAAAACGAGTATAAATACTCACATACACAACTGGGCCCAAAGCCAAACAAAACCGACCCGACAAAAACCTGCATGAACTCAGGAAGTCCATCGGTCGACTGACCGCTAGGCACCCGTCGTCGATCGGGAGACATCAGTCGACCGATCTGCCTAGGCCGGTCGACCGACTAGAGCGTAACGTGGTCTAGAGGTTTTTCCTCTGTGCCTGTTTGTGCATGCTTCACTCCTGTACTCTTATATACATACTTATATGTATTTAATCGATCTCAAATCGGTTATCATCATACTTAATCATCAATAAATGATATTTATCATAATATAATTCATTTATTATTATTTATCATAATATATCCAAAATTACGGGGTTTTAAACACACCAAGAGAACCTCATTGGCAAGCACCACTTCGTGTTCTCCGCTATATCTAATCCTCCCCTGGCACTGGAATTTTCTTATGGTCCTCTAGTCCTCTAACTCTTACTGCCTATTGTGATTCAGATTGGGCTACATGCTCTGTCTCACGTCGCTCAATCACTGGCTACTTCATTTTTCTTGGCTCTAGTCCAATCTCATGGAAGTCTAAGAAATAACAAATAGTTTCTCGTTCATCCGCTGAAGCCCAGTATACGTCCATGACAAAAGCAAGTTGTGAGTTGCAGTGGCTCACATTTCTTATAATGGACCTTCGAGTTCCTCTCCCACTAGCCATATTATATTGTGACAACCAAGCAACTCTTCATATTGCTTCCAATCCGGTTTTCCATGAATGTACAAAACATATTGAGATAGATTGTCATCCGATTTTCCATGAATGTATAAAACATATTGAGATAGATTGTCATCTCATGCATGGCAAGATACTAAATAGTCTTATTACTACAAGATACAATCCTATAGCAAAGTAACTCGCCGACATCTTCACAAAAGCATTGGGACGTGATCTATTTTTGTTGTTAATATCTAAGCTTACTTGTGCTCTTCACTCTCCAGCTTAAGGGGGAGTGTTACACGTTGAAAATATATATGATTCAGATTTATTCCTATTCTCTCGCGCATGAAATAGGAATGTACAACTCACAAATCTGAATTAGCTGCTGTTGCTTCCTGATTTCATTCACATTGAGATTTGTTGTAATTGCTTTCCATTTTCTTTCTCATAGAATAGGAAAGTACAGCTCACACCTTTAAATAGAATGTACAGCTCAAAGATTTGTAACACGTGATGTAATCTATAAATATGTGAACATATGAAATAATAAAATCACTCAAGGATTTCTATCCAACTCTAGAGTTTTTCGTCAATTATTATGTTGTAATAGGAAGAATACTGAATAGTAGATACTTGTTATGATGACCTAACATGCTTTGTTAAACATGAGTAGTTGCACAGGCTTCAGTTGAGCACTAATGAGAAACATTGAGTCCTACTGAAGCCACCCAATTTGCCAACTCCTATTTGGAATGTCATTCTTCTTGTGCTTTGCTTTTGTTTAGTGGTCGCTGTGCCACAATCCCTAATCCAAGAGCCGACCCCCTAATATTACCCATAACTAACTCATAGTCCCAGATTAAACAAAATCTATATACTGTGTCCTTCTTGGACTCGCTTAAAGAAGAAAATATCCCCTGAGCAAAATCTATGTACTGATTCCTATATTGTTATGGGTAATATTATTCAAAATCTGTGTCCTTCTCGATGTGTCTCTTATTTCCATGCTCATCAAACCATTGTTGGTAATTTTACTGTAGACACAAGGGTATATATTTGAGACGACAACTTTCCCATCAAATCCTTTCATGAGTTTACTAGATTTTCTCTGTTATCAGACGCCGAGGAAATCAGAATCTGAGCACCCATAAAGTATTGGAAAAAGACACAAATATCCACGAGCGTCTTCGGGGGGTGGGGGGTTCCAAAAGCTCACTCCCAAAGATTCTGCCTCTAATAAGGCTCTCCCAGATATTTACAGTCATTGCACAGAGATTATAAAAGTCAAGTCCATGTCAAATAGGAGCACAGAGATCACAGAAAATATCTCAATTTCGGAGGACATGAATGAACCTTCAACACCTTAAAAGGCTCGCTGCCCTCCCAAGAAAAGCAATTTGCTCTGTACAGAAAATAGGGAAGAAAGTGAAAAGTTCTTTCTTTCTTTTTTCAAATAATGGAAAGGAAAGCATACAAGTGTAAGGCATTAGTCTAAGAGGCAAAATTGGTTTAATAAATACATTTTGAGTTTCGATTCACTTATCTAATAACTTAGGACCAAAACTTAAACTTGTTCCAGTTGGCGATCCACACAGCCTGCACAGTGGAATCATTTTTGTCCAGTTTACAACTAGTGAAGTTTGTTTCTTTATAATCAGATGTTATAGTTGGAACAATTTACGAAAATGTCTCTTCAGCTATAACATATGACTTACACGTATTTGACTTAAATAACTAGATGAGTATAAGTTATCCTTGAAAGTTGTGGTTGCTATAAATAAAACGGTTTTTCTATAGGGTGCCCTTAGGCACTCTATAAGAGAGGAGAGAGATAGAGAGAAATGAATGAGGAGAAGATCCCAATGAAAATCAGGGGACCCCCCCCCCTCCTAATTCATTTTTCTCTACCTCTCTCCTCTCTTATAGAGTGCCCAAGGGCACTCTATAGAAAAACCGTAAATAAAAAGCATACTTTTAAATTAATAAATTAATTTTAAAAATTTAAGTAACTTTCCAAAAACAATGAAATTTATAAAATAAAAATCTTCATAAATATAAAAAATTTAGACACCTTCCCAAAACTTAAGATTGTATTAATTTGCTTTGAGCCCCCTTTTTTGAGTTTTTTTTGTTCGTCCCTCCCTTTTGGCTATTTCATTGTGTGAAAAATTCTATTGACCGGTCTCTTTTTACCCCCAATCCTCCCACCCAAACACCCCGTTCCTCTTCCATCTCCACCTCTGCCCTTTCCAGTCTCCTCCTCTCATTCTCTTGCACCTCCTGTTGAAAACGTTGAGGTAGTATGGATAGCCTTCTCACCTACCTCCAAATAGTGTTCACTTATCCTCTGCTACAGTGTTCACCTATCCTCTGCTACAGTGTTCACCTACCCCCAAATAGTATTCATCTACCTCCCATGAGAAAACTTATAAATACACCCGTAAGTTTGATTTGAAAGCATCTCAGTAAGAGAGAGATAAAGAGAAAGATACATATATAAGTAAATATCATTGAGAGATCTTGAGAGAGTTTGTGAGAATTCTTGGAGAGTATCTTAATCAAGAGAGGGTGTTCTCTTTTATCTTTTTCCTGTGTAACCTCTAAAGGAATATAAAGGAATTGAGCGTCGTCATTGTACCGTGGAGTAGCTTCGTAAAAGTGAACAACGTTATATCTGTGAGTACTGTGATTGAATTCATGTTTGCAGATCTTATTCTGTGATTTCAAGATCATTTGGGTGTGTTTTGCATCTCTGTTTGATGCGTTATTATTGGTGTTGTACCCTAACAAGTGGTACCAGAGCATACGGTTCGGGAAAGACAGAATCTTTCGCCATGGGATGTAAACTTGAAGACAACAGGCTTCAGATTGAGAAGTTCGGAATCCGTCTACCTCATTAGTTGATGAAGGCCTTGGAGGCGATGTATAAGAAGCCGTCTGCCTTAACTAAGGTGTACATGATAAAGAATCTATTCAATCTAAAGATGCAGTAAGGAGCTCGCGTAGTGGACTTCTTGAATGAATTTCAGGCTGTGGTGCAACAACTTGTTGAAGTGGATCTCAAGTTCGACAATGAGATCCAAGCTCTTCTGTTACTTTTTTCTCTATCGGATTCATGAGAGAATATGGTGATGGTGGTTAGAAACACTAATGTCAATGACAAAATAAAGCTCGACACTACGATTGGGGAAATTCTGGATGAAGAATCTCACCGTAAAGTCTCAGGAGCTGAGGCCTCTAGTAATGGGAGTGTTCTGCATGTCGAGGTACTAGGGCGTGAACAGAAGAAGGGTAGGGGACGATGGTCTAATCAAACTCTAGAGAGAAGTCTAAAGGGCCGGACCGAAATGGTTATGGTGAAGGGAAGTGCTTCAGATGTGGAAATAAGGGTCACTTTGCACGGGACTATAAAACTTCTGTTCCAGCATCAGCAGTGGATGATCAGTCTTATGGTGCAGCCAATCTTATACACGAGATGGATTCGGATGCGCTTCTCCTATCTCTTGAAGACAAGAGCGATGCATCGGTCATTGACTCTGGCGCATCTTTCCATGCAAGCTCACAACAAAAGCTGCTTTCATCGTTCATGATGAAGGACATAGGGCCAGTCTATCTTAGTGACGATCAACCTTGCAAGGTCTCCGAGAAGGGAAATTGTACCCTCAAGATGAAGGGAGGGACCACCTTGATGCTGAATGATGTTCTACATGTACCGGATCAGAGGCAAAATCTTATATCAGTTGGGCAACTGACTGACTCCGGTTATAGAGTATCCTTCAAGTAGGGAAGATGGAAGGTGTCCAAGGGTGCTCTGGTGGTAGCACATCGCTAATTAGAAGATCGACCGCTTGCTTACCATAGGACAAGCATCATCATCATCCGCCGACTGCATGACTTGGCATCGATGACTTGGTCACATGAGCAAGAAGGGGATGTAGATTATGGCCACATGAGAGAGGCTTTCGAGTCTGAGCAAGATCAATTGACTTTTTGTAAGGACTACATCCTAGGTAAACAAAAGAAGGTGAGCTTTAACAAGACCAGACCGGCTCTAAAATTGCAAAAATTAGATTTGGTGCACACCGACGTGTGGGGACCTACGCAAGTCACATCTGTTGGTAACTCTCTTTGCTTTATCTCTTTCATTGATGATTCTAATAGAATATTGTGTGTGTTCTTCTTGAAGCACAAGTCAGATGTTTTCATCATCTTTAAGAAGTGGCTTGCCTTTGTGGAGAACGAAACATGCAATAAACTAAGGTGTCTAAAGTCTGATAATGGATGCGAGTATTGTAGCTAGGTTGAGAACTTCTGCTCATCCCATGAGATTAGGAGACTGAAGACCGTTCCAGGCACACCTCAGCATATGGAGTGACAGAGCATATGAATCGCACTATCTTAGAGCGCGTCAGAAGTATGAGGATCCACTCCGGATTACCCAAGAGTTTTTAGGCTGATGCTGTGAATACTACTGCATACTTGATTAACCACGGGCCATCCGCACCTCTCAGTTATGGGATACTTGAAGAGGCTTGGATCGAAAAGAAGCTGAAGCTAGAACACTTACGAGTATTTGATTGTGACGCTTATGTCATAGCCAATCTTGTAGACAGGTCAAATCTTGATCAAAAGTCAAAGAAGTTCTCTTTCATCGGTTATGGAGGAGTTGAGTATGGGTAACATTTCTGGGATCATGATGCATGTAAGGTGGTGCGCAGTCATGATGTCATGTTCCATGAGTATGCGGTGTACAAGACCAAAGAGGTGAGTGTGAGTTAGCTATCTCCCCCTCTTTTCCTAGATATTTCTGACAGTAAGGATGGTGGTGAGATATCAATTAGCATAGAAGACGGAGACCAAGAAAACATGCTTGATGTACAGCAGCAGGATCGAGCAGAACTGCCGATCGCAATTCATAAAGCTCCAAGAAATCTGAGGGTGCTAGAGAGATACCTTTTCCACCTGAACTATCTTCTCCTGATTGACAGTAGTGAGCTAGAGAGCTAAGAGGAGATATAGCAGATCGGCAAAGCTCGGGACGATTATGAGACTACCATGAAGGAAGAAATAAAATCCTTAACGAAGAATGGGACTTAGGAACTTGTAAAGTTTCTAAGAGGAAAAAATGCTCTTCACAATCGGTGGATTTATCAGGTAAAGGACAAAGCTCAGGACAAAAGGGAGTTTGACGTTTTTTCTCTCGTCGTCAAGTTGACCATGATCCAGACTTTGCTAAGCATTGTTATAGTTCAAGATCTCCATCTAGAGTAGATGATGTGAAGACGATATTCCTTCATGGAGATTTTGAATAAGAGATCTATATGCGTCAGCCAGTGGGCTTCGAGAAACGAGGCAAGGAGGGCCTCATGTGTTACCTGCGCAAGAGGTTGTATGGCTTGGAGCAAGCTCCACGACAGTGTTTCGGGAGAAAATTATTTTCTTCATTGAGGTATTCATTACAACTTCAGTTATTACAATGAAAATAAAAAGATAGTCTTTTTATAAGACTCTTACACAATGAAAATAAAAAGTACAATTCTAGTCAAAACAAACACAGAGATCGTTTATCGGTCTTCTGCTTGCGTGGGATCTTTGCTTGTGCCGGGGTTATTCCGTGGACCATTAAACAATTATATCAGATCTGGAGTTTTGTTGATTCATAAAGAAATTAAGAAAACGAAGTAATCATCTCGACAACAGCGAGATAATCACCCTTCTCGAGATCATCGCAACGGGGCAATCTCAAGGCAAAGAACCGAACTTTAGATCTGATGAACTCCTCTTCTTTATACTGAAGAATTCGCTAAAGTCTCCTCCTCCTTTCTAAAATTCATGGTTCTTTAGTCCTCAATTCAGCAGGGTTTTGCCGACGCTCGAGAATTCCAGATCTGAAAAAATAAAGGTCCTGGGGCTGTATTTTTAGGCTTCGGGACTCCTATTTTCGGATAAGAACGGCCGATTCCCCTTATCCTCAGTTGTAATCACTTAACCATATTTATGAATGATATTTTATCAGTTGGAGAGAATCCAGATGGTTAACAATCGAAAAACGATTCAAAACAGCCAAAAACAACATTTTTGGGTCTGCGGACACTCATGGGTGTCTCGGCTAACCTTGGGCCGAGACACCTCTTGGTGTCTTGACCAAACTTTGGCCGAGACACCATTTGGTGTCTCGACCAAACTTTAGCCAAGACACCACTTGGTGTCTTAGCCAAGCTTTGGCCGAGACACCTCTTGGTGTCTCGCCGAGGTTTGGCTTTGAGAATTTCGTCCGTTTCTGCTGTATTTTCGTCATCCGAACTCGATATCACACGATTCAAAACATGTCAGAAAACTAATGAGGAGATCTATAAGCTCCCATGATTGAATCATATGTGGAATGAATAGGACACAAGGGGTGCTTCGTCTTTCGTAAGCGACGTGTAGCTCTCGGTCCATTCGTGTTTTCATTGTTCCAAAATTCTATTGCTCCGCATTGTCCGTCGACTCACCTCATGCATTTATCATCGTCAAATGATCTTTTGTGACTCTAACAGCGATGTTCATCATCTTCTCTTTGTCTCGAACCACGTGCGGGGACCTACAGGTAATTTTTGACGCCTACAGATACTCCCTCCATAGTATTTCAGACTCATTATTTTATAGAAGTGTCTGGAATGCTTTAGATAAGATAGGCCATTTTCTCAATCTCGTAGAGGAACCTTTGAACTGCTTTAATTCTTGACTTTTTTAGCCTTCAGTCTATTCAGTGTTTTGTCGAATAGATGAAGTTCTTCCGGCACTACGTTTATCATCTGACCGTTGTCGAAATCTTGAACTGAAGTTGATGCGTAAGTTTCTGAATTTAGCTCATATCATTGAGTTAACTTTGAACTGATCATCTTCGTCAGAAATTCATATCTGAATGTGACTGAACTCTCTGGAATCATCCTTTGCCTTATTTTGGCGAAATTACTAATGCGTTGACCGGCATTGACTATTACTATAGCGTGTTGAACGGCGTTATCCTTTTGCTGTAACGCGTTAACCGCTGTTAATATAGTTTATACTCATATATTTACCAGAGTTTATACAGTTTAAGCTCTTAAGACGTTGGAGCGTAACGGTCCCAAATATCGAGAATGTAGGACCAACTATTAAAGCTGATTCATCTGCATGTATGGATTTTATCCTGAAGTTGTTAGATCATCAAACCACGAGACCAACAAATGAAGCTGGTGCGTTAATGACTCTTACATATATAAGATTTTTAGCAAACCCTCAGCTATCAACGGGTTTGATGAGCCTTTACCGACTACCATTTGAGTTGGGCTAATGCGTAAATTGTTTAAATCCGTTTTGCACGTAACGTTGTGCTAAAAGAGTTAACTCTTTTAGTACTACGATATTGAATACGTAGACTTCGTCTTTCTTACGGGAATAGACTACCCAGCAACGCGTGTTAGATGTAGACTTAGGATTTTTAGCCAATCCTCAGCCATCAATGGATTTGACGTACCTTTACCGACTACCGTTTGAGTCAGGCTAGCGTGTAGATTGTTTAAATCCATTCTGCACGTAATGTTATGATACAAGAGTTAACTCTTTTAGTGCTACGATATTGAATACGTAGACTTTATTTTTTTTACGATAATAGACTACCCGGCAACGCGTGTTAGGCGCTGACATATCCCTACTTAGGATTCGGGATAAAAGTTTCCAGACTCGGATTCTGGTGTCTTTTTCAATCGGTGAAAGATTAAATCGACAACGCCTGTTAGACGCTGACTTATCCCTACTTAGGATTCGGGATAAAATTCCCCGTACGTGTTAGACACGGATTATGGTGTTATTAATAATAACCTGCCATAATATTGAATATGTAGGCTTTCATCCTTTTTACGGTCAAAGACTAACCGGCAACACGTGTTAGGCACTGACTTATCCCTACTTAGGCTTCGGGATAACCTTCCCCAGACTTAGATTCCAGTATCTTCTTCAATCGGTGAAAGACTAAATCGACAACGTGTGTTAGCGTTGACTTATCCCTTCTTAGGATTCGGGATAAAATTCATCGCGCGTGTGAAGCATGGATTTTGGAGTTGAATAACCACCTGCTATAATGTTGAATATGTAGGCTTTCGTCCTTTTTACGGTCAAAGACTAACCAGTAACACATGTTAGGTGCTGACTTATCCTTACTTAGGCTTCGGGATAAACTTCCTCAGACTTGGATTCTGGTGTCTTCTTCAATCAGTGAAAGACTAAACCAGTAACGCGTGTTACGCATTGACTTATCCCTTCTTAGAATTCGGGATAAAATTCCCCGCGCGTGTGAATCACAGATTTTGGAGTTGAAGGATGGTGTCTTCTCTTGGGGCAAAGACGAACCCAAAATAGGAGAGGAAGAATTTTATATTCTATCTCCTAAAACCGAAGAGGAAGAATTTTATATTCTATCTCCAGTTGCAAAGAAGACTCGAAGTGGGATCTCCACCTTGAGAATCTAAAGAGTGAAACTAAGAGTGGGACCTCCACTCCGAGAATCGAAAAGATTCAGATAATCCTAACTATCGGAAGGTTTGATTACTGAACTAAATGTAAATTTCTTATTTATCGAGAGTGAATTGTGGTTTTGGCCCTAACTGTAGGAAGGTTTGACCAAGCAGGAGTTTGAGGTGACCCTAACTGTAGGAAGGTTTGATTATTCAATTTGAAAGTGGACTTCTCATTTATGGAAGGAATCGAGAGGAGATTTTGGCTTTGGTTGTGGTCCTAACTATAGGAAGGTTTGACCAAATGAACAGTGAGAGTGAGAGTACAAATTACAATGGGAGTATTGATTCGTACAAATCACTCGAAGAGAGTCCCTGGTGTTAAGTGACAAATACTTAACATGAAGGGGTTTGACAATTGTTAATGATCAGGAGACTAAAATTCTGAGTACTATGTCTGGACTATAAAAATGGGGGTGTTGAGTGCACCGACATAGTGGGAGTTTGTGTGAGAGTTTCTTATTCATCACCTTCTTATAGTGACCAGGTTATCCCTAAGAATATTACACGTAACATTCTTCTGGGAACTTCCCATTACATCTACCCACAGATTTCTTTGTGAAACTAGGTCTAACATTGTACTCAGCTGAATGGTCGGGTTATCCTTAAGAATATCACATACGATATTCTTCCAGGAACTTCCCGTGAAAGAAAGGAAATAGTTTAGACTCGTATACCTATTGGAGTATTGAGAAGGAGCGACTCAAAAATAGCTGGAACATCTTCGTCCTTGTAGGAGTACTCCTTTTGGAGTCTTAAATCTGAAGTCTTTTGTTGTCTTCGGGGTTGTTATTGTGACGTCTGATTAACATCAACAACTACTGCAGGCGCCTTCCCCTTACCCAGGAAGACGAAGCTTGAGTTTGGAGGGTTAACCGTTGGTTGGCTTCTCTCGGCTTTCTTCCTTCTGAGGAAGCACTCGGCCTGCTCTCCGTGCACTTTTAACTCTTTCAGGTGCTAGACGGTACTACTCTCATAACTTCCAACACGTTCAAAGAGAGGTTGTTATGACAGGTTTGGAGGATGAAGTCCTCTGTGATCGGACCTCGGCAGTTCATCGCCTTATTTCGGAAGCGCTTGACGAAATCATCGATTGTCTCATCGTATTTCTGTTTCTCATCAAAGAGTGTCCTGATTGACACATCAGCGTCATCATCAAAAAAGTGAGTGAGGTACAGGTTCTCTAGGTCATTCCAGCTATTGATGCTTTCATGTTTGAGATGGCAGTACAAATCGAAGGTAGCTCCGCGAAGGATGCCGATGAATAACCGGACCATCATGTATTCATTCCCATTAATCACACCCAAGTGAGACTTGAAGTAGATTAGATACTGAGTGGGGGAACCCTTTCCGTCAAATGGCGTGATGGTGATCAGGTTAAACTTCGTAGGATACGGTATCGAATCTCACTCTCTTGGGTAAGGACACGGAATACCGGTCTTCTTCACCTCTCGAGTAGACATCAGAGCGTTGACTTGGCTCTC